>CAUYQG010133429.1:0-20314 GCA_963574415.1 Tarsius wallacei
GCAAATGGATCACAAAAGAAGGCAGGAGTTGCAATCTTAATATCAAAGCAAACATTAAGTTATCAAAAATTTTTAAAGATACAAAAGGACACTACACAATGATAAAAGGTCCAATCCATCAACAAATGTACATCCTAAAAATATGCACCCAACACAGGAGCACCAGCATTTAAAAAGCAACTACTAAGTAAACTAAAAAAAGATATTGACTCTAATACTATTATAGCAGGAGATTTGAGTACCCCACTCACAGCCCTAGATAGATCAATGAGGCAAAAAATCAGCAAGGAGATCCAGAAGCTAAACTTGATACCCAACCAAATGGACTACCTACAGATTATTCCACCCAACAACCACAGAATATACATTCTACTTATCACTACATGGAACGTATTCCAAGATCGATCACACCCTAGGCCATAAATCAAGCATAAACAAATTTCATAAGGGTGAAATCTTGCCATGCACACTCTCAGACCACAGGAGAATAAAAATAAATATCAACACTGACATTTCCCCAAAGCCCACAAAGACATGGGCACTAAATATGATGCTGAACAACTACTGGGTCAACACAGAAATCAAAGCAGAAATTAAAAGATTCCTGGAATAAAATGGAAATGAAGAAACATCTTAGCAAAACCTCTGGGCTGCCATAAAATCAGTTCTAAGAGGGAAATTTATATCTCTATGAGCACACAGCAAGAAAATGAAAAGATTACAAGTGGAGAGCCTAACAAATCACCTAAGGGAACAGGAAAGAGATCACCAAAACCCCAATTTTAACAGAAGAATCCAAATCACCAATATAAGAGTCCAAATTAGGGACATAGGTGACAAAAATATCATAGAAAGCATCAGCAAAACAAAAAGCTGGTTCTTTCAAATAATTAACAAGATTAATGGACCCTCCTCCCCAGTCAGAATGACCAAGAAAAGGAGAGAAAAAGTCCAAATAAACACAATCAGAAATACAAAAGATCACATCACAACTGACCCTGAAAAAATACAAAAGATTACCAGAGATTACTATGTACACCTATGTGGAAACAAACTTGATAACCTAAATGAAATGGAGGACTTTCTGACATCACACAACCTCTCCAGGTTGAAACAAGAAGACATCGAGACACTAAATAGACCAGTAACAATCCAGGAAATTTACTCTGTGATACAAAAACTACCTACAAAAAAAAAAAGCCCTAGACTAGATCGCTTTCTAGCAGAATTTCACAAAACATACAAGGAGAAACTGATACTAATACTTTTGAAAGTATTCCAGGCAATTGAGAAAGATGGAATTCTCCTCAAATCATTTTACGAAGCTGACATCACACTGATACCCCAAACTGGTAAAGATCCAACAAAAAAAGAGAACTGCAGGCCAATATCCCATATGAATATAGATGTGAAAATCCTCAACAAGATTCTAGCAAATTGGATCCAAAAACACATCACAAAAATCATACACCATGACCAGGATGCAGGACTTGTTCAGCATTCACAAGACCATAAATGTACCTAAATACATCAACAGATGTAAACACAAGAACCATATGATTATGATCATTAGATGCAGAAAAAGCTTTTGATAAATCCAGAATTTCTTCTTGATTAAAAACCCTCAAACACCTGTATATATAAGGAACATACCTCAAAACAGTAAGTACCATCTACGATAAGCCCACAGCTAACATATTGCTAAATGGACAGAAACTGGAAACATTTGTTTGTTGCAGCTCTATTCACCCCTCTTGTTCAACACTGTGTTGGAAGTCCTAGCTCGGACAATTAGACGAGAAGGAAAACAGGGGTATCCAAATAGGAAAAGAGGAAATCAAGTCATCCCTCTTTGCTGATGATATGATCCTATACCTTGAAAATCCAAGAGAATCTGTCAAAAACCTGCTTGCCTGATAAAGGACTTTGGAAAAATCTCAGGGTACAAAATAAATGTGCAAAATATATTTGCATTCCTATACACCAACAACAAGCAGGCAGAGACCCAAATTAAAAGCACAATCCCATTCACAATAACCACAAAATAAATGAAATACCTCGGCATCTTTCTAACCAGAGAAGTGAAACACCTTTCCAATGAGAACTACAAAACTTTGCTCAAAGAAATCCAAGAAAGCACAAACCAATGGAAAAATTTTCCATGCTCATGGATAGGAAGAATCAATATTGTTAAAACGTCCATCCCACTAAAGACAATCTACAGATTCAACTCAATAGCCAACATCATTCTTCTCAGACTTGGAAATGACAATACAGAAATTCATACTGGAACATAAATGACCACAAATAGCCAAAACAACCCTTAGCAAATGTAACTAAGCAGGAGGTATCACACTTCCAGATTTCAAACTTTACTATAAGCCTATAGCAATCAAAACAGCCTGGTATTGGTCAAGAACAGGCACATATACCAATGAAACAGGATAGAGATTCCGGAAGCAAAGTCTCAATTTCTCCACCAACTCATCTTTGACAGGATCCTCCAACAACAACCACTGTGAAGAGGAGAACCTATTCAGTAAATGGTGCTAGGAAAACTGGCTGATCACATGCAGAAGATAGAAACAGGACACCTACCTATCACCATACACAAAAATTAACTCTATGGATCAAAGACCTAAACATAAAACCTCAAACTATAAGAATCTTAGAAAACGCAGGAGAGCTGGGCTCGGTGGCTCAGCCTGTAATCCTGCGCCTTGGGAGACTAAGGTGAGTAGATTGCCTGAGCCCATGGGTTCGAGACCCGCCTGGGCAACTTTGTGAGACCTCATCTCTACAATAAATAAAAAAATTAGCCTGCTGTGGTTACGCGCCTGTAGTTCCAGCTACTTGGAAGGCTGAGGTGGAAGGATCATTGGAACCCAGCAGGTCAAGGCTGTGGTGGCCGGGAGCGGCCACTGCACTCTAATCTGGGCGACAGAGTGAGACTCCAACAAAAAAAAAAAACAAAAGAAAGAAAAAAAAGAAAAAAGAAAACGCAGGAGATACCCTAATGAAAATTGGAACTGGCAAACAATTTCTGATCAAAACCCCAAGTGCCCATGCCATAAGAGATAAGATAGACAAGTGAAACCTCATCAACCTGACTAGCTTCTACAAAGCAAAAGAAACCATCAAGAGAGCAGTGAGACAGCCCACAGAATGAGAAAAAATACTTGCCAACTGTATATCAGACAAAGGCCTAACATCTAGGTTCTACAAAGAACTCAAACATGCCAAAAGGAATAAAACAAACAGCCCCATTAAAAAGTGGGCAAACGACATGAATAGATACTTCTCAGAAGAAGATATGAGGGCAGCCAACAGACACATGAAAAAGTGCTCAGCCTTACTCATCATCAGAGAAATGCAAATCAAAACCACATTGAGATACCATCTAACCCCAGTTAGAATGGCCATCATTAATAAAACAAGCAACAACAGATGCTGGTGAGGAGGCAGAGAAAAAGGAATGCTTCTACACTGCTGGTGGGAATGTGAATTAGTGCAACCCTTTTGGAAGACAGTGTGATGGTATCTGAAAGAACTAGAAATTGACCTTCCATATGACCCAGCCATTCCCCTATTGGAAATATACCTGGAGGAACTCAAATTATTCCACAAAAAAGATACCTGCACATGTATGTTTGTTGCAGCTCTATCCACAATAGCAAAAACATGGAACCAACCATGTTGGTGAACAAAGTTGGACTGGACTGGATAAAAAAATGTGGTACATATTCACAATGGAATATTATGCAGCCATAAAGTACAAACATATGGACATTGCAGCAACTTGGATGAATTTAGAGTCGATCATTCTCAGTAATCTATCACAGAAACAAAGAACAGAGTACCACATGTTCTCACTCATAAGTGGACCTTGAACTATTATAATACTCTAAGAAAGGGATTAGCAATAGTGGGAAACTGTCAGGGGAGTGGGGGGTGGGATTGGCAGTTGAGGGAAACTGCTAGGGGAGGGAGGGGCATACCTTATCAACAAGGGTACCTGAATTGTACCCCACATCTTTATCATAAAAAAAGAAAGAAAAAAAGACGTGTGGGTTTCTGTGCTACATTTGTAAGTAAGACTAATAAATTATTTTATGAATGACTTGAAAATGTTGAGGAATATGAAAGATGGCTCACAATAGAAATAATTTTATTATTAAATATGTGTCAATTGTTATTGGGGCACCTGAAACTTACATTTCTAAAATGAATATGACATACTTATCTTCCAAAACTATGTCATGAAAGTGTTTAAGTTTTTCATTTTAGAAACTCCAAAACTTGATGGCTAATGGTTTCCAAGAAACAAAGAATGACAACCTGCTTTTGTGGTTGACATTACAATGCACTACCCTTTTTCAGGAGTGAAAGGTTTGCAGCCTATTGCTCAGCTGTCATTTCCTGACAGATTGACTCTGCTGAATGGAGCTGCCTCACTCAAGCTTATGCCCCATTCCTGGGGTGGCTCATATGCAAAGATGAAGTGACATGGGAGCATAAACGCCTATTCTCCTTGCTAAACTTGAAATCACTGACAAACAAACTTTAGAATTCCTTATAGGTTTGCTAAGAATTCCTTTAACATGACAGCCCAACTTCTCCCTCTGTCTAATCAAAATCACCTAAATAACATGTGAAAACTGGAAAAATTATAACAAATAAAATAGTTGCAGTTATTTATTGAAGACAGGATTGTAGATGTTTGTTCATCACTTTTTAATTAATTTACCATTTGTTCTGTAATATGTATTATTTTATAATCAGAAGAAAAATAAAAAGCCCTGATGATATATGAGTTGTCTCATGGAGACTGTATAAAGTAAGATTAGTAGGCCAATGTTGAAACTTAGAAAATAGTATTTAACAGAAAGATCCTAAAAAAAGAAAAAAAGAATACCTGAGGAAAGAATGATATCAAAAACACTAGCAAAAATAATTATAGTGATATGTTTGTATGTAATCCAAGAGTGTCAATAGGGTTTCAAAGAAGGCATTCCTATAGACAAGAATAGTTCTGATAAAGTAGTTAGAGATAGATGATTAAATGCCATGGGCTGAGGCATGACTAAGAAGTAAGGGCCAGGCTCAGTGGTTCAGCCTGTAACCCCAGCACTTTGTGAGCCTGTGAATTCCAAACCAGCCTGGACAACTTGGCGAGACCTCATCTCTTCAATAAAAAAAAAAAAAAAAAGCTTGGTGTGGTGGCATACACCTGTAGTTCTGGTTACTTGGAAGACTTAGCCAGAACAACTGCCAGAGTCCAGTAGATCGATGCTGGGGTGACTGTGAGTGTGTCACTGCACTCCAGCCTGGGCAATGGAGTGAGACTCCAACACAAACACAAAATAAGTAAGGAAAAAAATAGAAGTAGCAAGTACAAACTGTGTTCCCAGGAAGCTTAGCTATAAAGTTAATGAGAAAAATGGGTGGAGTTAAAGTGGGGGAAAGACTCAAAACCAGCATTTAAATGAGTTATTAGATTGATTTGAACTTTTTCATAGGCTAGTAGAGTCTGACATAACAAAAATATTGATAATATGATGAATGAATTTTGGTAACTGATAAAGAAAGATCTGGAGAAATTAAGATAGGATCAGATCTAGTTTAGAATGAAGAGATTGATCTTGAATTTGAAGAGGGATACAGTGTCTTCTGAAACTAAAATGATGACCTAAATAAGAATAGCTTTAATTATAGCAGTTGTGATAACTTGAGAAAGTCCATTACTAATTGTCTCTACTACTCTCCTAATTTTGTGAAGAAAAATGGTCAGAACGAGAGGACTGGTTTTTGAATAGGAACTTCACTACTCTCCTCAAGAAGTGAAGTCTTAAATAGTCATCAAATGGAATGTCAGAGGAAACTGATAATTAAAATAATTATTGAGTAGTGTTGAGGCCCTTGTTGGTGTCATGACCATAAATTACTCAGAAAAGCAATCTGGAAAGCTACAGATTTTTTTTTTTATTTATTCGTTTTATTTGCTTATTTATTGATTTTGCTGGACAATGCTCAGGAGACTGTATAGGGCTATACTGAATGTGGATTGTAGGGGAGCAAGACAGGAGGTGCTGGGGCATGAACACAAGCGAAGAGTGAGGTAACAATTATTCTTGTATAGTCTAAATTACCTGAGACTATCAAGTAATCAAGGAGATAACAGTCTCTGAGTAACCTAAGGTAGTTTTAGTGAGAGTGAGTGCCCAGAGAAATGGAAGAATTAGAGTCTGTGCTCACTGAATGAGACCAGAATGACAGAAGTGTCACAGTCTTCAATGATGATAAGCTTCAGGTTACTGACATAGATGTAAAAGAGAGACCAAGGTGAGAAAATCAAGAAACTATGAGGACAAGATGTTTAATAACAGTCATTCAGGTTCCGCTGATATGGGGTAAAGAAGGGAGGGTTTTAGGACAGGGAGAAAATGTAGAGTAGCAAGCTTGGCCCTAGGATGTGGCATGCCAAAAAGTCAACCTCCTCCTTCATTCTAAAGAAAATCATCTGTGCCGCCAGTGAAAAGCTGAAGCAATTGGAAGAGGTGGTCATTTTAGGGAGCTATGTGAAGTTCTAGTCTATTTGGTTAAAGTAGACATGCAGTTGGAGAGCCAAAAAATTTTGCTCTTCCACGTTACCACAAGGATTCTAGGAAGAAACCGGTGCATCATTTAATATGGTCCTATGGAAAATAATCAGAAAAAGGGGATACCAAAGCTGAGGAGAAACATTCTTACATTACTTGCAAACAGGTAACAGGAATATTTCTTCACATCAAATATAAATGAGATATATAACAAAAGAAATTCATACATATAGCCACCAAAAAGCATTTAAATAATAAATAAAGCAGCACTGTCAGTAATAGCAAAAAACTGAAAACAATTTAAATTTCTATCGCAGAATGGATAAACAAATTGTGATATAAACATAAAATAGAATACTATACAATAATGAGAATAAATATTCTACATTACAAACAGCATGAGTGAATCTCATATACCTAATATTGACTGAAAGAAGTCAGGTAGAAAAGAATATATATTCTATAATAGCATTTGCATAAATGTTAAAAACAATAAAAACTAATCAGTGATGTCAAAAGTCAGACCAAATATTCCTTGGTGGAGGTTGCAACTAGAAGGAGGCGCAAGAATAGTTTCTGCAGTCTGGTCGTGTTGTTTCTGAACCTGGGTGCCGAATACACAGGTTTGAAAATTAATATAAGTTTTCCATTTAGGAATTGTAAACTTTTTTGAATGAATATTATATAGTAAAAAAAATCTGTTCCAAATGTTGGCAAATTAGCTTCCAACAGAGCAGTCTGTCAAGCTAAACTATACAGGCTAGATAGAATTTTTTAAAAGATATGCATGTAGGCATGAAGTCCTCAGAGAACAAACAAGGGGTCCAATCCTTAAAGGACCAAGATCTTCAAGAGAAGTATGACCAAGAGGCTGAGAAATATAGGTGAACACAGCAGCTAAGAGGTTGAGAAAATCAACAATTTTTTAAACAATTTCAACTGGGAAGGCAATTTCAACTTGAGACAGCCGGGAGTTAGGGATTATTGCTGAGAAAGTAGACTAACATTGAGGTGAACTTGAGATTTGGTGCACTTTACTCTTAGATGTATTTTTCTTAGGGACAATAATACAAAGATTATGGTAGTCTTGAATATAAGTATTCAAGTCTTGAATATGTGTGTATATATTTATACATACACATATACAGTTTTTCTTTGGTATTTGCAAAGGAGTGATTCCAGGCCCTCTGTACACACTGAGATCTGCACACAGTCAAGTCCCTTATATAAAATGGTATAGTATTTGCACATAACCTACCTACATTCTCCTGTATACTTTCAATCATCTCTAGATTACTCATAATACCTAATATGATGTAAATGCAATGTAACTAGTTGCTATACTACATTGCTTTTATTTGTATTATTTTAATTGCTATGTTTTTTCATAATATATTTTATTCATGGTTGATTGATTCCACAAGTGAAAAACTTGTGGATATTGAGGGATGACTGTATGTGTATGTGTATGTGATATATTATCTATTATCTATCTATCTGTCTATTTATCTATCTATCATCTATCTATCTGTAGAGAGAGAGGGTTAAGGTCCATGGGGAAGAATTCTGGACAATAGTTTAGTTTTTATCCTAACCAAAAGCGTCAACCAAAATTAGATCAGCCCTTACAAAGATGTAAAACTATCTCTAAATTACTCGATTCTTTCTCTATCAGTCTGCAATAATCTAAAGTAGATCTTAGGAGGAACATATCTTTCAGAGTGTTAAATTATTTTTATTTTTTATAAACAATATTCATCATTTAATTAATTTACCAGATACAGCATGAGATAAAACTAAATGATTCAAAAACAGGTTAAAATGTCCTTAATATAAACAAAACCAGAGATAATCCACATACTGAAGTTTTCAGACATGGATTTACAATATAAAACAAGGACTTATTTCAAGAAAATATGTCATAGAGTGGGGGATTTCAGCAATGAAAAAAGATCTATAAAAATAAAATGAAACTTTTAGAATATAAATATAAAAATATAGTAAATGAAATGAAGAACTTACACATGCATTTAATATTGGTTTAGTCATAGCTGAAGATAATATCAGTGACAAGATGAAAGACTGATAGAAAATATTTTAAACATTTTTAAAAAGACAGAAAATACAGAAGAGTATATAAGACAGATGGACCATGGTGAAAAGCTGTCATAGGAATTTCAGAATGAGAGTACAGAGAGAATGGGAGAAATCCAATAGTTGAAGGGAAAATGGCTAGAAATCTTTTAATACATTGGAAGAGATTAAGGTACATAATTAAATGAGGTAAATAAACAGTTATTTCTAAAAAAGTAAAAGTGTGCCAGTAGTTCATGCCAGTTATCCCAGCACTTTGGGAGGTGGAGGCGAAAGGATTGCCTAAGTCCAGGGATTGGAGACCAGCCTGGGCAACTTGGCGAGATCTCATCTCTACAATAATTTTTAAAAAATTAGCTGGGCATGGTGGCACCCACCTGTAGCTCCAGCTACTTGGAAGGCTGAGGTGGAAGAATCTCCTGAACCCAGCAGGTAGATGCTTCCATGGCTGTGCCGCATGACACTGCACTCCAGCCTGGGCAACAGTGTGAGACTCCAACTAAAAAAAAAAAAAAAAAAAGAAAGAAAGAAAGAAAGGAAGAAAGTGAAACTACTGATCTCAAAGACTATTAGGAAAAAAACCCCACGACACTTTTTACCCCGTATACTGTTAATTGAAAACAGAGAAAAATAAAACACATTATTTTTATGAAAGAATAAGACTGACAGTTGATTGAGTTTTCAATACAGATGACTGAAACTAAAGATGAGAAAAATAACATTTTAAAGTGCTTAAAGAAAATAATAATTTGCTTATCATTCTTATAGCCAGTGAAAATATTCCTTCTAATATAAGATTAAATGAAAACGTTTTCAGATATACGAGTTAAGAGAACTACATTATTAGATTTCAAAACACTATTAATAAAAAGCTGTGTTTAAAACACTTGCATTAACTTAAAGATAAACAAATAGAACAATGGAACACAATAAAGAGTGCAGAAACAGATCATGCTTGTACAATCAGTTGATTTATGATGCTACCTAGGGAAAAGTGCTTAGCACTGGGAAAGGGTGACCTTTTAAATAAATTGGAGCAAGGGCAATAGGATACTGATATTTCTTGGTGTTAAATCATACAATACACGAAAAACATTCCATGACTGTAGATGTAAATTACACAATAAAACTTCTAGAAAGTAATACAAGTAGGTATATTCAAGATGTGGGTTAGGCAAAGATTACTTACATGTGAAATAAAAAGCACTAAACTTTAAAAGAATGACAAATTAGATAGATTAAAAGGAAAAATGTTTATCCATTAAAATATCATCAATACAGTGAAAAAAATATATATATATTTTTACTACAAATATTCAGAAAGGGCTTATAAACAAAACATATCAATAAATCTTACAATTCACTAAGAAATTCAGTAAAGAAAGAAGGCGTCACAGAATATCTAAACCTCTCACACACACATACATAAATACACACAAATACACATGTACACGTGTTTACTCAGCATCATTCATCAACAGAAAAATGCAAAAATAAAAGGAATTATACACCATATACTAATCAAAGTAGTTAAAATTTAAAAGACCGTCAAGGCTTAATGCCAAGACTTAGTGAAGATGTGGAATGCTAGGAACACATATACTGTTGTGCTGGTGAGGGTATTAAATGGCACTAACCACTGTGAAAAGCTGTGTGGTAGATACAGAGACCCACTAATGCCCATCCATATTAACACAGTCCCTTAAAAAGGGCATGGCAAGGGTTCAAGCAGTGCTCCTGCACATTCCTATGTACTCCAAGTAAGTATCTTCAGGGAATCCTTGATTTCCCTGCAGACTATGCACAAAGATGTAAATCTCTATTTACCCCTTTCTTAATAATCATAGGTTTGAACAATATAATATCAATGTAGTCATGTATTGTGATTTGTATAACTTTTGCATCAATGGAACTGTGTCTTGTGATTTGAATAACTTTTGCATCAATGGAATTGTGAATCTTGTGTTTTGTGTAACTTTTGTAATGCATGATAAGCTTTTACTCTAAAAGTCACTATATAATTGTAAAATGCAGTTGTAACTTAAGTTCTATACAATGCTCTGCTGGTCATGTGGCTAATGTATAGGTACAGACAACTCTGGACTATAAAAGTGGACTGCGAGGGCTGGAGTGTGGACAGAACCATTTTAGAAAGACCTTGAGTTTGCCTCTACTCCCTGGATTCGAATTCAGAAATAAACTTCTTTCTACCATTTCCTTACCCCTTTGATTTATTGGTATCAAGGGAGAGCAGCCAACAATTACTTGGACCATAACATGATCATATCAACAAAAACTGAACATATCCATACCCATTATTTTAGATAAGATCCCTTAAATTCATAGTCTGAGACAATCCTATTGCAAGAGGTTTATTTGAAAAAGTAACAAGATAGAGAATGAAGCCAAAGAAAAGTATATGCCTTATCAAGAAAATTACCAGTGTGGAAAACTGTAGTACACTAGAGAGCTCTGGGAGACAGTGTGGAATATGCACTGGAATTAGAGTCAGTCACTGTTTAACAGTTAATCCTCTGACTTCTTACCTGCTATGTCTATATGAGAGTGGGAATATACGTGTGTTTGGAAAGCAGTGTTGAGCCAACTCCAGTGGCCTGAGAAAGTCCTCTTGCAAAGAACAGGTACAGTGAGAATCAGATACCAGGAGCTTCTGCTCTACCCTATAACACAGATAATTTATCTCTAGATACATATTAAAATTGCAACATATATGCACTAAAGGAATGAACAATATTCATGGCAGTATTTATTTCAACAGCGTTAAACGGAAAAAACTAAGTATCTACAGTAGTAGAATAGATAAATATATCGCATTATTTAATTTTTATTTTATTTTTTGAGTCTGCTTTGCATCACTCAAGCTGAAATGCAGTGGCATGATTACTGCTCACTGCAGTCTCAACCTTCTGGGCTCTGGTGATCCTTACCCTTCAGCCTCCTGAGTAGTTGGGACTACAGGCCCACACCACCGTGTCTGGTAATTTTTATTTTGTTGTTTTTTTTTTGTACACAAGTCTTGCTATGTTGCCCAGGCTTGTAATGAACTCCTGGGCTCAAGAAATCTTCCTGCTTCGGTCTTTCAAAGTGCTAGGATTATGGCCTATTATATTATAATATAATATAAAAACAATGAGAATACTGCCCTATTTAGCAATGTAAATAACACAGATATTATATTGGAGGGAATATAGACAGAGAACACTTATTGTATGGTTCCATTTGCATAAAGTCAAAATCAAGTAAAACATATTTATGATGTTAGAGGTCAGGATAGTTGTAGTTACCTTAAGAAAGTTGGTATGTGTAGTTACTGGTCAGGCAACATTCTGCAGTATGTGGAATGTTCTATTGCTTGATCAGTGTGATATATGAGTGTGCTATCTTTGTGAAAATTCGTTGAGTTATATGAGAACCCTTATGATTTGTGGACTTTCTATATGTATGTTATTTCCCAATAAAAAGTTTATTTTGACAAATATAAACATAAGACATTTAAGAACTAATGGCAACATTGATTTCACATTCTTTGAGAAGTAGAAATTCTGACTTCTATCAGAAAGGTAATGCTGTCCCTTTTAATTGCATTTTCGGCAATTCTATCAGAAGGTACCAGAAAATTCAGCACCTTTGTCTGTGATTAGATGTGAATGTTCTGGAGAAATGAGTAGGGCATGCCAAATGTTAAAACTTCATTACCAAATGTTCTCTTTTACTTGTTCCTAGCTTCAGCTATATTTTTACATTTCCTTTAACATTTCCATAGTTCTGAGCAACTATGACATGTTTTTGTGATTCATTTTATTAGGAGACCAAAAAACAATGTCTTTGTTTTTTCTGATCAGCTTAGTTCTTAGAAGTCCTTTGTGCAAATAACACCCCTCACATACTCTTTTTAAACTTTTAAAATCTTTATGGAGATATTGATCTCTAGGCAGTTATAGCTACTCTTCTCTAAATTTTTACAGAAACACAATATATGTTTTGTCCACTATCTTGTAAAAGGATATGCCCTTCCTTATCCTTCTAAGAGGAACCCTAGACATGGTAAGCAGAGTCATCTGGGTTCAAATATAAATGGAGACAGAGCTTATTTTTAGAAATGTAGTCAAAGCCAATAGAAACTGCTTTTAGAAATGCAAATTAGAATTAATATGCTAGAAGGCAGATGTAGGAAAAAAAAGAAAGAGTATGTAGCCCAATACCCTGCCAGAGGTTACATGTGTGATTTTTTTCTCTCTTCTCAGACAGAGGTAGTGGAAAACCTCTTAGGATTAGTAAAGGTAACCTTTCATCATGCTCTCCAACTCCTTGGGCACACAGAGAGGTTTATAATACACATACAACTGTCAGTCTTCCTACAATCAAATATAGATACCCATTTTCTTTTCAAGACAGAATACAATAGGAACCAAACAAACAAAGTCAGTTAAAGCCACAGATGAAAGAACGTAAGTTAAAATAAACAGTTTGGATGTATGGTAATGAAAGAACAAGAAAAGAATAGAGATCCATAAGAAATCTTTGTCTTTAGCCAAGAAGAAAATTAAGCGCTGAAAATAATAGTCATCAAGAAAACATAAAACTGCTTATTATTTAATCCCTCACAAATGTACCTGAAGAACATAAATGTGTATGCAATTACTACAGATTTATGGCTTCTATCTCAGCATAAGCTAATGATTGACATTGTTGAACATAGAATTATCTGCTTGTTTTAAATGCTGGGAAGTGAGATATAAGAGAAAAAAATTAATTCTATTGAAAAGACATGTATAGAATGGGATGCAAATGGGGAGAAGTCAGACTTCAAGGTATAAATTATAATGAAGATTAGTAGTATTTTTCACATGTTTTCATTTATTTTGGGACATTTAAATATGCAACATTTTTAAAAGTTTAAAAGTAATTTGGCCAAAAGTCTCATTATAAGGATAGATAACTTTCAGTTCCTTCACTGGGCAATCCTGGGCATTGCCAACTCTGGTGATGCTGATAAGAAACTGACCAGACAGCATTACTGGTTTTCTAAATTTAGTAATTTCTTCAGATTGACTAGACAGGTTTCTTCCTGACCACAAGCCCCTAGCCTCCCTTTTCTTAAGACTGTTTACCTTAGAAAGCATGCTATTAGCTGGGCTCGGTGGCTCAGCCTGTAATCCCGCGCCTTGGGAGGCTGAGGTGAGTGGATTGCCTGAGCCCCCGGGTGTGAGACCCGCCTGGCAGGCAAAACCTCATCTCTACAATAAATCAAAAAAATTAGCCGGGCATGGTAGCGTGCGCCTGTAATTCCGGCTACTCGGAAGGCTGAGGCGGAAGGATCGCCAGAGCCCAGCAGGTAGAGGCTGCGGTGACCGGGAGCGGCCACTACACTCCAGTCTGGGCAATTGAGTGGGACTCCAACTCAAAAAAAAAAAAAAAAAAAAAAAGAAAGCATGCTATTGTAAAATTGTTTTCTTGCTCCTTTGAGATGTAAAACTTCTACCAACTAGAAGTGTCTCTTTAAAGGATTTGGGAGACATCCATTTCAAATGCAGTCAAGAAAACTATCATCTGTATCTCCCAGGCTCTGTGGGAGGGCAGGAGACTAACTTTGATGAGCACCAATTAGCAAACATAGAAGGTCTGACTATATAAACAATCTGTCTTCTGAAGTCCTTCAGTGTCTTATCACTAGCTTCTTGTTTCAGTGGAGTTGAGTCCAGTCTCTCTCTTTTATTGTAATATTTTTACTATAGAGTTGTGGGGTACAAATGGGATTTGCTACATAAGTAGGTGACATGCAGATGAAGTTTGGCTCACTCACTCTGGTAGCAGATCAGGTATTCTTTTTGTTAACACATTCCTCGCACCCTCCTCCCTCCCTCCCTCACCTAATAGAGCCCAGTAACTACAGATATCACCCTTGTGCTAATGTGACTACTGATGAGGGCTCAAAAGAGCAGGGGTAGCTATTCTGATATCAGATATTATAATCGAGTAAAATATTCCTTGCCTTTTAACTGGACTGGGAAGGCAGATTCTAAATATTATGTAGTTGTAGTTTATGCTGATCTTGGATCACCCCAGCACTTAAGATACTGGCACTCTGTAGTAATTCAGCAACTTCTTTAATTTCAAGATTGAAATTCCCTAAAGGCTTGACCAGGGGTCTGTCTAGAATTAATATTTCTGAACACAAACACACACACACATCCACACACACACACATTAACTAAAAGAAGGGATAAACGTATGTGGGGGGCAGATGGAAATGTAATTCTGTAAAGGCCTTTTGATTCTTCCAGAAATTTAAACTTTTTCTCCAGAAATTTAAACTTTTTCTCTGTTGTCATCAGTATTAACAGCTTATCTTCTGGTCACATTTTCATGTATATGAAAAGAAGTTAGTCTCCAGTTTCACCTTGGCTTCTCTCACAACTTAGGGTTCAACCTTTATCTGCCCATAGCTTATATAAAGAAACTTTCAAATCCTTCCTCCTCTAAGACAATAAGCCTAACGAGCATACAAATGAGGTATATTTTCTTCACAGTACCTTGCATATAATATACATTCAATACATTTTTTAGTAAATAAATACATTTCAAAGTTGGATGTTCTCAGATTTGTTTTATGGTTTTGTAATTGTTTGACATAACTGTCAATTTCCTAAATTTTTTACTGTTTAAAGTATTTCACTTTAGAAATGTTCTCCCTGGGGTTTAAATAAGCTGCTATTTACACATTCAAACCGAGACTATTTTTAAATTTTTTCATTAGAGGGTGGAGAATCTGTTTCAAGTCATCTATTTTCTCCTCCTGGCTAGTCAATTATAGTTAAAGATAAAGCTAAAAATAAAAAGACTTTCAAGATTGATGAATAACTTGTATCAGTAGAAGAGGAAAAGTTAAAGGATCCAAGCAGGGACTGAACTCATACATGATGGAATATTACACAGCAATAAAGACGGACAAAATTATGAACTTCACAGCAACTTGGATGGACTCAGAGGCTATAATACTTAGTGATCTGTTACAGAAACAAAGAATCAAGTATCACATCTTCTCACTCATAGGCGGACCTTGAACAACCATCATGATACTATAAGAAAGGGATTGGCAGCAGTGGGAGACTGCCAGAGGAGGGCCAGGACACACCTCATCAACAAGGGTACCTGCATAATGAACATTTGTATACCTAACCCTGAATTGTACCCCACATATTTAAAATAAAAAATTGGAAAAAATAAAGCTCCACAGGTGAAAAAAAGTCATAACAAAATAAAGCATTTAAAACATGGTATTTACTATTTAAACTTGGTTTATCTCTTAACATTAAAAATGTTATTATCCTGTAAAAATATATATGCCACACAGACACTCCCTTAGTGTAAAACTAGCTGTATTGCATGATTGTACTTGTAGGGCTGTGCTAAAAGTATCAGAATCTTCCACCACAGTGATGAAATGATAGCAGGTATTTTCACGTGTAATAAGAAGTCTAGAGGTAGGTAATCTAGAGTTGCGGCAGTTACTCAGTGATATAATCATAGACTTACACTCTGTCCCTTTTTCTTGGAATACTAACTTTTGTTCTCCTTCTTGCCACCTTGTGGTGACCACATCATTGCTCTTTGGGGGTCAATGTAGGCAGGAAGAAAGAGAAAGGGAAAAAGGCCCAAGGCAGATATATATATCATTTTAATAGCTAAGAAAAACCTTACCTTTCCTGAATACCTTACCCAGATCTTCCCACTTACCTCCAGTGGCCACTTCTATGGAAGTGTTAGGAGACCAAGTGTTCGGAGAGCAACAATGCTGGAGTAGAACATCATGGTTTATTCCCTGGGACTGGGAGGAAGTCCTACAGCCCTGAGATCAAGGGATCTCTGTCCCTTGAATAAATATGGATTTGGTTAAAAGAGAGAAATGGGAGTAGAAAGATTTGGTCGTTGTTTAAGCAGTTGATACTGTCTGCCACACATTTCTTTTAAAACTAACATCCACTGGAAAATTACTATGTGTCAGATACTGTAAACTTCATCTGAATTAACTTAATGCTCTCAACAACTATGTGAAATAGGTACTATTATCTCAATTTTACAGATGAAACTAAGCAGTGAAAGTTCCAGTAATTTGCCCAAAGTCTTACAGCTAAAAAAAGACCAAAGCCCTGACTTGAATCCTAGCTCTTTATCTTTTGGGCCCATCAATTTTACATGTTGATTAGTTTTATTTTATATGCTATTTGTAGTTGAATGAAACAGGTACAATACCTACAGTGATTTTCTGTCATGTGATTTTAGGAGGAATGCTATTTATAACAGGTGTTGACATGCTGCTAAACTGATTTTGATTTATGAAGCATCTAAGGGGATTTTTTTAAAGTTGCTAAATATGAAGCTTTTTCCCTTGATAGCTTCAACAAGTGGTAAAGAATCTCCTGTCCAACATATATCTATTGAGTTAAATGGAATTCTACAGGTATTTATGGACTGCCTTTTATGTGACAGGAACCAGAAAGTTGGGGCTGGATAATAAAAGTTCTCTAGTCAGGGATATAGTCTCATAAACAAATACATGTTATAATTATAACATGATAAATGTTGTCATAACGAAGTGTACAATTACATTTTGGCTGACAAATTAGCCAAAGGCTAACTACGGAAGTCTGGGAACACTATGTGGGGAGGGAGGTGATAACTGATTTGAGCTTTGAATGAGCAAATGTATGAAACCATTAAAATCAGTAAGTGATCAAGTGTAGAAGCAGAACCTTGAGAAATTGGAAGCTGTAACTGGTTTAGATAAATACCTTTACACAGTATGACTATGTTGTGTTCACAGTTTTTAAAATGATGTAAATGAAAAGGCCTACAATGAGTCATTTGCTTTACAGGATAATTATCCAAATATGAGTTACTTTTAGTATCAAAAATCTAGTACGGAAATCCTAGTTTAGAAATCTAAGTTTTGAATGCGAAATGTGTGACTTAATGATCAACTTTCACTTAGCTTTTGTTTTGTGGTTTTGTTTTCCTTGAGGTGGAGTCTCACTCTTTTGCCCAGGCTGGAGAGCAGTGGCACGCTCAAGGCCACAGCAGCCTCAACCTGCTGAGCTCAGGCTATTCTTCCACCTCAGCCTTCCAATTAACTGAAACTACAGGGACACGCCATTACACCTGGCTAATTTTTTAAAATTTATTTTAGAGATGACGTCTCACCAAGTTGCCCAGGCTGGTCTGGAACTTGTGAGCTCAGATAATCCTCTCACCTCGGCCTCCCAAGGTGACGGAATTATAAGTGTGAGCCACCACGCCCTGCCTCACTTAGCTTTTAAAAGAAATTTGAGAACAAATGCATTATATGGTCAGACAAATGTAATTGACTCTTGAAATATGTTGAATTGGGTTCCGGTCAAGATGGCGGTGACATAGGTGGAACTGTGAGATTCTCTGAATGTGAGTTCCCCAAAAAGACTCTTTTTTTTTTTTGAGTTGGCGTCTCACTCCGTTGCCCAGACTGGAGTGCAGTGTCCGCTCCCAGCCACCGCAGCCTCGACCTGCTGGGCTCCGGCGATCCTTCCGCCTCAGACTTCCGAGTAGCCAGAACTACAGGCGTGTGCTACCACGCCCAGCTAATTTTTTTGATTTATTGTAGAGATAAGGTTTCGCCTGCCCAGGTGGGTCTCGAACCCACAGGCTCAGGCAATCCACTCACCTCAGCCTCCCAAGGCATGGGATTATAGGCTGAGCCACCGAGCCCGGCTCCCAAAAAGACTCTTGCCCCACGTTCCCTACTGCCAGCCCACAGCTGGACGCATTTGTCCGAGGCTCAGGGACCCCTAGTTCCACGCAGGGCCGGCTATTGTGTCCTGGGCTGCTCCCTTGCGGGTGGGAAGACTCGGGCCTCAGGTCCCTCCCTGGCTGCATCGAGCACAGACCAAGCCTCCAGTCGCCCTGGGAGGCTCTGGGCACCCACCCCTCGGAGAGACTGATTCCATCTCTGACTGAAGTATGCTGGCAACGGCGTGGGGCTACTTTCGCTGCTCACCGCCTGCCCTTTGGAGCTTTGGGGCTCTGAAATCTGGAGTTCAGGAGCCCTGAGTGGAGCGCCCAGCCATGCAGCTGATACCCGGGAGGCTCACGCTACCACAGACCATCGTAGTCAATTGCCCAGGGACCCAAAGAGCAGAGAAAAGGGATCCTATCACTTCAGCCAATCTCCAGGTAAAGACTCGCGTTGCCCCGGCCACCTACAAGCAGTCCCCACATGGGTTCCCAAGGTAACGTCACTAAACAGAAGACAAAGCCACTCCCCTGGGAACTAAGCAGCAGACGTCTCAGGTTACAGCTCAAAGGAAAGGAAGAGAGAGAAAGAAATATACACAAATGAAGAAAAACCAAAATAAGAATATGGGTCTCTCCCAGACCCCTGGGAGGGCAGACACTGAGAAAACTGACTTCAGAATGCAAACAATGAATAGCCCCCAAAATGACTGGTTTCAAACTACAAATCTAGATATCAAGAAAATAATGGAGAGATTAAAAAGAATTGAGGAGAGTCAAGAAGAAACTAGGAAGGAGCTGATAACTGAGATAACAGCAATAAAGAATACTATGAATGAAATAAGTAACAGAATGACAAGCATGGAAAGCAGAATTACCCAAGCAGAAGAAAGAATCTTGGAGCTTGAGGACCAAAATATACAACTAATCCAAACTCTTAAAAACACAGAAAGCAAACTCAAAAAGGCAGAACAAAACCTTCAAGAGATGAGCGATTACTTCAAAAGACCGAACCTAAGATTAATTGCTCTTCCTGAAGCAGAAAGAGAGACAGAGTCCACATTGGAACAAGCCTTTCATGAGATCATTCAAGAAAACTTCCCCCATCTAACCAGGGATGCAAAAATTCAAACCCAAGAGATTCAGAGAACCCCTGCAAGACAACGAAAGAGGAGACCAACTCCTAGACACATAATAGTTCACCTAAACAAAGTAGGTATAAAAGAAAAAATCCTAAAGGCTGCAAGAGAAAAAGGCCAGATCACCTACCATGGAAGACCAATTAGAATAGCAGCAGATTTCTCTACAGAAACCCTGCAGGCTAGGAGAGCTTGGAGCCCTATCTTCAAAGTCCTAAAAGACAAATAATTTCAACCAAGGATAACCTACCCAGCCAAGTTAAGCTTCATCAGTGAGGGAGAATTAAAATCTTTCCCAGATATCCAATCTCTAAGAACCTATGCTGTCACCAGACCACCTCTAAATGAAATACTTAAGAAAGTACTAAAAACAGAGGAAAAGGAAAAAAGAACAACGTTCTTCACAAGAGTACAGGAAAAAGAATAAAACACACTTGAAACAACCCCAAACCAAAAGAAAGACAAAAAACCAAGTGGAAGAACAACAACCCTATAAGAACTCCATGATAGAGATGAACTCTCACTTTTCAATAATTAGCCTGAATGTGAATGGACTAAATGCACCAATGAAAAGACATAGAATGACAAAATGGATAAAATACCACCAGGCAACAATATACTGCCTTCAAGAGACCCATCTCACTAGAAAGGACAAGCACAGACTCAAAGTAAGAGGATGGGAAACAAATTTTCAGG
>CAUYQG010133430.1:0-11851 GCA_963574415.1 Tarsius wallacei
CGCCTTTGGAAGGCTGAGGTGAGTGGATTGCCTGAGCCCGTGGGTTCGAGACCCGCCTGGGCAAGCGAGACCTCATCTCTACAATAAATCAAAAAATTAGCCGGGCGTGGTAGCGCGCGCCTGTAGTTCCAGCTACTTGGAAGGCTGAGGCAGAAAGATTGCCGGAGCCCAGCAGGTCGAGGCTGCGGTGGCTGGGAGTGGCCACTGCACTCCAGTCTGGGCGACAGAGTGAGACTCCAACTCAAAAAAAAAAAAAAAAGAAGAAGAAAATATATAATGTTAAATGTATATATTAAAAATAGAATGTTCACAATCAATGGGCGAAAAACTTATCTTGAAAACTTATTTTTAAAAGACATTAAATCAAATATTATACTCTGATTTCTCTTCAGATTGTATAAATCAAATATTAAAATAGTAAATACAGAAAGAGGAAAGATTAATAAAATAGAAGAAAAAATAAATAGAGGATTATTAACAAAATCAAAGTGAAAACACTAACATGTTGTGGGAGGAACTAATTAGGGAGAAAAATGAGTAAGTAATTTTAATTGGCACCTGACAAAAGAGGATGTGATACATGGTGTATATTATTGCACAAAATTTTTACCACTCCTTTTTTGCTAAATTTTGATAGAAGGCTTTCTATGCAAATTGCTTTGGCCAATGCAGGGCAGGCATTCAGTGCAAGTTAGACATAAATAAGTTTCTCGCAGACAGGCTTGAATTAAAATAGGGTAAGCATTCAGACATCTTTCTTATTGGTACATGACCTTTACAAACCAACAATGCATGCCAGATCTGATCACCTGGCAGACTGGAATACGGATCTACCAGTATAATAAATTACACAAACAATAGGGAGTTGCCCAAAACACAGACATGACGTTCTAAAAAAGTCCAAATCTAGTTAAGCAATAACTTTAATTATTTAGAAGCTCTGTGATCTTAGAAGGTTAAGAGATGGTAATCAAAACGTGAGCAGACCACCCATCTTAGTTCATAGAAGGTGGAACAAGGGTAATAAAAACTCACAACCAGACACTTTTGGCCTACCCCCCTTAGCTCATCGTTTGTTTAATAATCATTGTAAGATTACATAAGGTTTCTTGTCAAAGGCAAGCACATGTTCTTTTATTGGCAACCATGCCTTTTGAGCATGCCTTTTCTTTTTAATAAATTCAGTCTTGAGACTCTCTCTGAAATTCTTTTCTGTAGTCAAGACAAAGAACCCACGGAGAAATATACTTCACTCCACTCAGTATCACATACAATGTGAGTAAAGGAAACATGTGCCACTTCTGAGCAAAAGCTTTAACCCACTGGCTGTATGTGCTGTGTTTCTTTTCCTTTTGGCATGAAACAAGCAATGTCCAGAGAAAGGTCTCAATTACCTCAGGCCCCAGCTTATAGAAACTGTGGGGAAGAGTCATAACTATATGAAGTATGAAAAATAAACCTTTGTCAAGGTATTAGTTTCTTCCTAAAATTATTTTCTTTGCCCTCTCTATTACCTTTCCTTTTCCTTTTCTTTTCCATTTGCTTGTTCCCTGTCTTTTTCTCCTCTTTCCCTCCTTCCCCTTTCTCTTTCTTTCATTTCTTTTAACTTCTCTTATTTTATTAAATGACAGCATAATTTTCAATAAAGTGATTAATATAAAGATTATCCAAATAAAAATAGCTCAGTGAAATGCTAGTTAGAATCATGAAATACAACTAAGCAAAATAATAATATATACAGAATGATTATATATATGTATATATATGTGTATACACATATATATAAAAAAAATAAAAGCAGGCAAAACTGAACTAGAGTGTTTAGAGATACATACTTATTTAGTTAAACTCCAAATAAAAGCAAGGAAGTGATTATGGATCCTTAGGTCTACCCATTTATACACCCTCAAAGTCTATGAACTAGGTTGAAGAGCCCTGGAGACAAATGTCTAAATTACTGTAAGGAAATAATCCCATCTTCTAAAGTAAATCTTTAGCAGTTGCATAAATAGAAAGAATAAAGAGATTTCAACAGCGATAATGAATTTTAATTATAAAAAGATACAAGAATTAACACTTTGTAATTTTATAACTGTTCTTGGCAAAGTTTTTACCTAGGCAGTCAAGGTTAACGTCATTAACAGAGAAGAGGACCATTAAAAATTGAGTCATGCCTAGAACTCCAGATGAATCTCCTGTTGTCTCTTTTTCACAAAGTTTCTAAAATATTGCCTTGGGAATATAAAATGCATCATGAATAGTAAAAAAAAAAAATGCCATCTATCTCACATTGAGAAAAGAAAACCTTCATAAGGAGAGAGGAGAGAAGGAGGAAACTGGATAGGTAGATTAGGGTGGGTCTCTGGTAAAAACTTCTGCTGTAAGCCCCATGGACAGGAATAAGAACGTCTATTCCTTGTTGCATGGACTTCCCCTCTTAAGTGCTTCTTTAAGATTGGAGCACTTTTCAAGTCTGCCCCGCCAACCAATCAGCGTGCTCTGGAGACTCTATAAACCCCTGACCTTGGTACTGCCGGCAACCCACTTTCGGGTCCCCTTTCCCTGCCGAGAGCTTTCCTGTCTTCTAATAAAGAGTGTCCACGCTCCTTACTCTTCTCAGGTATGAAACAAGAACCTGAAACCTGTTGAACTGGAAGAACTGTGAACATTTCTCCGGATCAACTTGCTGACCTGCCGAACGTCACAGCTGGAACATTTCTTGGGGGCTTAGCTCGCTGGCCCACCGGACTGACAGCTGTAAACACTCTTTGGGGGCTGGACTTGCCAGTCTGCTGAGCTGAGAGAATGGTAACACTCCTTGAGGCTCCATGACCTCTCCAAGTTTTCAGGTATTGCTGCGTTCACCTCTCCAAATGCCATTGTGTCCTCAGGCTGGCAGTGTAGCTCAGGTAACTGCAATGTGGGATCATTGATCTCACCAAACTAGAAAAAACTGTATCAATAATATTTGAAAACATATTGTTTTAGTGGTCCCTTGTATGCATTATTAGTTGATTACTAATCTAAAAATATCATAAATATGATGCTTGATACAAGCAGGTAATCGATACATTTTGTTTCTCTAGATCCTTCTTTACCTGTTTGCTGCATGTTTATAGTATGTAGTGCGAAGTACTATATATGGAGTCAAAATTAAGTGGTTCTAAGACATGATCCTTTTCCAGATGCCTTTCTTTCAACAATCTCATATGGCATCATAAAGATTACACTTCCAGAGAAATGTTAGTTAACTTTTAGGAAATACAGATCCTATTGGAAATATGAAGAAGCCATGACCTCCCTTTTTTCAGATAATTATGCAAGGAAGCGATTGTAGTAAAAATCAGGATGTTTTGTGAGTAGTGATTAGATAACATGAAGTAGCTGTGGTTCTGTCAAAAATAAATAAATAGTAAGACAAAAAACAAAGTAAAAAAAATCAAGGAAAAAATAAAAATTTCTATACTCTCAAAGGAGTCAAGATAAGGAGAATTTCTATTATTTTCTAAATATTAAGAAAAGAACATAAAGTTCTTACCTGGGAACCCAGAAAGACAAAAATGCATGTCTTGTGCTCCTGTGAGTAATCAGGTCCCAGGAAACCCCAAAATAGGCCACATAGCTTTAGTTTGTTTATACTCAAAGATTTTCTCGGAAGCAGAGACCTATAATTAACTTCACAGCATCCCATTGTGGTAGACCATAACCCGACCTGCAGGAATAAAATTTAAAATAAAATATGAAAACAGTGAGTTTGTAGGCATTATACAGCTACAACATGTAGCTTCATACAGCAAAAACTTGGAATTTGTACATTAGGTCTAGGCAACCTGGGCTACCTTGTGTTCCAATTCTCATAGATGAATGTCAATGAGCAACTTCTTTCAAACTATTTCTGAATCTACATCTGTAGCTAAGACCAAACTTTTAGATTATCTGCACGAGGCAGAAGGGAGACTTTAGTTTGGGGCATCTGCAAAATATTCATACATTCACTAGTTTCATTTGGAAGTAGTCGAACCACTTGCAATGCGTATTTATGAATTTATTGACTTGTAGTCTCATCAGTTCTCAAAACTAGACCACACTGTGATCTGTTGTAGCTTACCCAGACTCACAAATCATCCAAGACTGCAAAAGAAACATAAATGTTTGATTAATTAAAGTGAATGGGCAAGTAGACAAAATTAATAAAAAGAACCAAAAAAACCAAAATATTCAAAACAGAATATAATATAAACCAAAAATACTATGTACACATTTTTGAAAACACATTTGAAAGCTTAAAAAACATTATTTCAGTTTCAAGAATAAACAGAAAATACCATTTAAACACAAACTACAAGCTGAAAACCTACTTAGAATACTATGACAAAGTACTACTATGAAAAAAGAATACCTGTACAACAAGAAGAAAGATACAAACACAACTCAGATGATAGCTACAGGCAAAATAAACAAAAACCCATTATTTTGTTTCACTTTCCCAGTAGCTGTATCATATTTAAACCTGTAACTCTTTGAAAAAACTCTCACTGGGACTTAAAAAAATAATCCTTTTGATATTAAACTAATCTGAGAAATGTTATTTTTTTTTGAAACTCTCAATGTCATAAAAAATGGGATAGTATGAGATGCTAAACTATGAGGCGGAAAGTGCTGCTTGTTAGGTTACTGTGTGAGACTAAAATGACCTAGGTTCGTATTCTGTCTTAACATCTATTAACATTAAATGTGTTGTTTTGGGGGAGTAACTACATAACTTTGAGCCTCACTTTCTTTTCCAAATGGAAATAAATTTCAAACGATAAAAAATGCACCATTATTTTCTGTACACTAAGAAAACACAGCTATTTTATTTGCAAGATGCCATTAAGTATAAGATTAATAATTATTTTAGCGATAATAAACAGTTTAAATGGTAAAATCAGTAAAATATGATAATACAAATGAAGCATGGATACAAAATGAAGTAATACAAATTAAATGGTTTCTAAACTAAATCAATACCCATCATTTTACATTCTAATATATATCACCATAAGTTGTTCTCTAGTTTGCTTCATATTTGAACATTATGTCTTGCCAAAGAAATAATGAACCATTTCGAGGAATATAATTTTTTGGTAATGCCATAATGCCTAGGATAAATATTCAACAATTATTTACCATATATTCACATTTCAGATTTTGTAGGAAAAGTTAAAAGGACTGTAATGTTTATCTCAACTTACTATTTTAATATCCTGTGTCATTAACAAACTAGAAAGATTGCTACCCAATCTGATATTCAGTTGAAGCACTATGAATATTAATTACATCACATTCCTTTTTGTGTGTGTGTGTGGACCTTCAATGGATTTTCCTTATTTTTTTTAAATTTATTTAAAATTGTGGGGTACAGTTCAGGGCTAAGTATACAAATATTCACCGTGCAGGTACCCTTATCGTACATCACATTCCTAATGTTTATTTCTATTTTATATTTGTTGCAGGAAACCCATATTGTACATTTTACTATTTTGAAATACAATTATCTGTAGGTTTTGTATATTTCTGTTAATGCAGCAAAATAAAATACTGAACACTTTGATCTATAATACGTTTTTGTTTCGTTTTGTTTTTTGTTTTATTTTGTTTTTGAGTTGGAATGTTACTCTGTCACCCAGACTGGAGTGCAGTGGCACACTCACTGACTCACTGGGCTCCAGCAAGCCTTCCGCCTCAGCCTTCCAAGTAGCCAGAACTACAGGCACGCACTACCAAGCCTGGCTAATTTTTTTTTTTAATTGTAGAGACAAGGACTCACCAAATTGCCTGGGCTGATCTTGAATCCCCAAGCTCAAGCAATTCTCTAACTTCGACCTCCCAAAGTGCTGGGATTATAGGCTGAGACGCCGAGTCCGGCCTACAATATATTTTTAAGGACATTTATATAGCAGAGAGCTTTGGAAGACAGAAATATTGTCTCCCTCCTGAGGAAAGGCAGGATTTCTTAACACCTCAGAAGGTAGAGCTAATATCTCCTTTTCTCTAGAGCAAATGGGAGGCATGTTTACTGTTCTGTGTAATAAAGATAATGTATCTGTGATAGTCTTATGAGTCAACTTGACTAGTCTAAGGGATTTCCAGGTAAAGCATCATTATTGGTTGTGTCTGTGAAGGTGTTTTTGGAAGAGATTAGCATTTGAATTGGAAATAGTACAGAAGATCTACCCTCACTAATGTGGGTGGTCATTATGAAATCCACTGAGTGGTTGTATTAAAAACAAAAAAGCAGAGAAGGAAAAAATTCTCTTTTTTCTTAAGCTAAGACATCTACCTTCTCCTGTCCTTTAACATCAGAGTTCCTGATTCTTGAGCCTTTGGACCTGGACTGTATTATACCACAGGCTTTTCCATTATTTAGCTTGTTGGGACTTCTTGGTTTCCATAATTGTGTAGGCCAATTATCATATCTACATATATCTTATTGTTTTTCCTTGAGAAAAATATATTTATATGTATATATCCTATTATTTCAGTTTTTCTGAAGAATCCAGACTTCCTTTAGGAAACAAAGTAAGCATACTTCAGGTTCCCAACTACTGTGTGTGCCAGTATTATCTAGTTCTCATAGTGTTGCTCTGTGGAAATTGGCGCTTTGAAAAATGGTGCAAAATGATAATACTCTGTCTCTTGCTATTGTTCTAAGTGATAAACTGTCTTTTGTCTCTGACCCAAAGGTTTTGTGTTTTCTATCATAATCCATTGGCAGGTCATTTTGTTAGATTAAAAACAGAGGGTTTTTTTTCTATTTTTATGGTTGTTGAAATTTTATTTCATCATTTAAAAAAATGATTTATGGTATCTTCGCAGTCCCGGGCGGCTCCTTAGCCTGCACACCCTGAAGGGGCCTGCACTTCAACAACAGAGAAAATTGCACATAAGTTTGACAATCAAAAACATAATTTGGGAAAATATGGCTCCAAAGAGATGTTTGGAAGGCTCCATCTCTAAAACTTTTTAAAACAATGGGAATTATACAATTTTTAAAAAAATCCATTTGGTGGGCACTGTTATTCTCTCCAGTAAAGTATATGCCACTCATGGGGGACAAAATTCCTCTCTCTCTCTCTCTGGAGAAAATAATATAATAAAATCTGTCTGCTGTCACTTCCAGCTTTGGGTGAAAATTCTCAATGACCCTCTGACACAAATATTACATGTTTTTTTGAGATATGATCACTATAATTATTCTTATGTGTTTAAGAGAGTTGTTTACTAACCAAAAGTGACTAAATATTTAAGGGATATAAATTAGTTAGAAATATGTTGCCACAGCATCTTTATTATTATTATTTTATTTACTTTTAATTTTAGTTAAGAGCAGAGTCCAGATTGCCAATCATTCATTTATTAATTCTGCTGCAGCCAAGCAGACAGCTACCATGCTTCCTACCAGCCCCCTGCTGCCCTTATAAGCTGCCAATTTAAATTAAAACAAATGGTGCAAAGTCTAGATCACACATATTCATGTGCAAGTGAAAAAATGATATAAACAGGCAAAGTAAATCAAAATTACTATTGAAACCGAATTCCTTATTTCAAAGAAGACAAACTTTGTAAATTGACCTTATAAAATGTGAAATTGCACATGGTTTACAGTATATAACCATTAATATCTCCTCCAAATATAAGATTCTATGTTTTTTAACATAGCTAAATATAGGGAGAATGTCCTGCATTTTAACCCCACCTTATCTAGCATAAAGTCATATAAATAGTAGTAAACCCTAAGGATAGACATTCTCAATTAAACTTCAACCTTCAATGAACTACTTATTTGCTTTTTATTCTCTTTCCCTGCTGCTAGAGAACTTTTACATCCTTAACTCACTCTTCTATCGCAAAGAAAATATCTCCTTTTGTTTTAGTTGCCATGCTGCCAGTCACTTCTTGACTCATCTCCAGATACAGGCTGGGTGAGAGGCTTAGTACTCAGGATTCAGAGATTCTCAGAGGATCTATTTGGAATTGTTGTGACCAAACTTTTGTAGGTACTTAAGAGTCTAAAGCTGCTATGGATATCTGCTATGTGTGGTATAAAATAGGTTTTGCTTGTGAATTCTAAAGCTTCCTGTGAAAAAGAAAATCATCTAACAGATGCTTGTAGAATAAAATTTATAACTAAAATCAGGACTCTGATAAATAACTAAAGGTTTGACAATAGACATTTTGATCATGGAGTTTAACTTGTTTTAACAGTTTGATTCAAGTTACATATAAAATTATATAATATCATAGAAATATATATAATAGGTATTTGTGTAACATTGTTCTTTCCTCAATATTATTAGAAAACTAGCCCCTGAGGGTACTTACAATAGATTATTAATTTTCCTGTAAAGTCTTATAGTGGTATGAGAAAACAGATCTATTAGCTACATATAGATGTGTGCCTGGCACCTAATGTATGCCAGGTGCTTTATATATTTTGATCCCCAACTCTCACAGTATTTTGCACATTAAGAAACAGAGAACCAGAAAGAATAAATGTTTCTCACAGTGCTGATGGAATTTTAATCTGTCTAACACCAAAGCTGGGAGTTCTGAAATTTAGCATTATACTTCACTTTCACATTCTCACTAGAAACCAATGAACTATGATTTATTAACTAAATTTCATAGATGAGGAAATTAAAATAGAGAAGCACATTGATGAGCATATGGTCACACAGTAAGTTAAAAACAGACATTAGGATTAAATTAGTAATAAATACATTAGGTTTACTGAATTTCAGTCTTTCTACAGAAAACTATTTTCATGTACACTTGAATTATGAGGATTTGCACTGTTCCTAGTTTTAAATTCTTCTGTTCTAATTATAATTATTTTTTGCTCTTCAAAGTTACGTGTGTGTATGTGATATATATTAGTTACTGTTTTCTCACTGATTAGGCATTCACAATAATCTGTTAATAGATATGAAGAGAAAAATAACAAGCAATTTTAAAACAAAGGTTAAACTTTCAAAAATTAAAAAAAATCCAATTTGTTTTAAAAAGTCCAATAGATGAGAGTACCTATGAGAGCTGAACTAATGAAATTTTGGAGACCTGTACCTATACAAATGGCTACACAAGGTCTTCATTTGCTGTTTGTCTAATTATGTATTTACTGTAATAACATGTTAAAAATATGCATAAAGCTCACATATGGATCGTACTAGTTTTCTTAAGCTGCTATCCAAAGGCTTTCTTTTGATGCTCTGAGTTAAACACAACTTTTGTATACACATTATATAGATATTTTCACTGGCATCAACATGCCAGAGCTATTGTCTTTCTTTCACTGTACCTCAAATTACCAATGGCATATAAGAAACTGCCAGCGGAGGGGCACACCTCATCAACAGGTGTACCTGGGTAACAAACATTTGTATACCTAACCTGAATTGTACCCCACATATGTAAATTAACAAATTATTTTAAAAAGAATTCATAAAATTTAAATAATTAATAATTGACATGCCACAATGCAGTCCATATATAGGCTTCCAAAGTAATAATGAATTAATTGATAAATGAATTATATTTCTTTTCAGAGATTGTCCCCTGGCAAATGAATTAATATTACCTGATCTCAAAACAAACCATTCTGAAAACTAATATAGATAAAATTACATTGAATTATTAATTGTGTAGACAGCCTGAGTTTAATAATGATTCTGAGCTGCTCACATTTCTGAAAGCACTGTGTTCTTCTAGCCATGCATTGCCAGAAACAATTACCAAGTCAAGAAATGAGAAGGTAAAGTTACATGCAACTGAAATCATAATTAGTCTCTGACCTGGTATTGATACCAATTAAATTCTACTCTTCTATTTTCTTCTTCTAAATAATGCAGGCATGCCTTTCTCTTCTTTTCATAAATATACTTCAATATTTACCATTTAAATGACGCCCTGAACCTCGTGGCTCTCCAGGGACATAACTAATGAGAACTTAATAGCTCTTAACCATTTGCTATCAGACAGGCCCAATGTCAACAGCCTGAAGAGGTTAAACTGAACACAAATAAAATGATCCTTTTCTACTCTGTCCAAATAATGCTCTGAAGCTAATCATTTTATACTGGGGGATTGGCCAGCAGGAAAATTCTAATTTGTTTCTTCACTGACAGCCCCTAAGGTTACATTACAGCAAAAGCTGTGAAACGCACAGGATCATTTTGATCTTGGCAAATAACAGCAATTAGACAGAATTTGAGGTTAGAAGGGGAAATAACTGAAGCTAACCTTAGAAGAAAATTTGGGTTAGGGATATAATTGTAAGCACAATTCAATACCTGGCCAATAATTTTTTTATTATCAGTGTGACATCTTACAAAAGTTCTGCTGCCTGAAGTTAGGATCCATGGTTCTGGCTATGCTTCTGAAGTAACTCTGTGGCCTGAGCCTTAAATATGAGTCAGTGAAGGTCTTCTGTGATGGCTGAGGATTTTCTTCCAATTCTAAAAAGTGTATCTAATTAAATGTACTTGTTTCTTCCTGAAAAATCATGACAGATTTAGTGATTTTACAAAGTGGAGTGGGATAAAGGACAGCGAAGTGAATAATACTGTGTACCTAAATCAGGAGATTATGAACTGCCAAAGTCAAATGGAAAGATTTAAGTAAATTTGTTCCTTCGTGGTTTGACATAGTATAAGTTCCAGCTTATCCAAGAATGGTACGAGAGATATAGGAGCAATAACATATTTTGAAGCAAAAGTCAACATTATTCACTGTTCATGGCCTATAAAGTGCAATGTTATGACAGAATTTTAAGGGGTACAATGTGGTAAAGATGTGGCCTATGTTCTCAAAGCATATGGTTAGGGATAAAACAAACAAATATAAATATAAGGACATGAAGTGACATTATCAAATATAATTGTGTGTATGCAAGTGTGTACATGTATAACATCATAGAAAGACATCATTTTACCCTATTGCCTTTTATTTATACCAACAAGAGTAGTAACTTTCATTCCTATCAATGGCAAGAATATGTGAATCTATTTGTTTGTATTTTCCCTGTATTCATGGGCTTTGTAGGTGAGGAAAAAATAATTAAGAAACTATTTCTGCTGAGCTAGAGAAAACACCTTATTTTGTGATGAAAAGAGTGGCTAAGTAATTGGTATATCAGCTGAAGAAACACTAACATAATTATATCAACAATATAAAAGTGTTGATCAGTTGCTACCATGCTTTGAGTAACCTTAATGTAAAGAAGAAAATATTTTAAATGCATATACTTGCTATAAGAAAAAGGATATCAGGTAAAATGTCCTCTTTCTTTCTTTCTTTTTTTGAGTTGGAGTCTTACTCTGTCGCCCAGACTGGAGTGCAGTGGCTGCTCCCGGCCACTGCAGCCTCGACCTGCTGGGCTCCGGCGATCCTTCCGCCTCAGCCTTCCAAGTGGCTGGAACTACAGGCGTGCGCTACCACGCCCGGCTAATTTTTTTATTTATTGTAGGGATGAGGTCTCGCCAAGTTGCCCAGGCTGGTCTCAAACCCACAGGCTCAGGCAATCCACTCACCTGTCTCCCAAAGCGCAGGATTACAGGCTGAGCCACCGAGCCTGGCTGAGGTATGTTTTTAAAACTGTGGTTGTGACCCACTGATGGGTCCTGAAAGCAATTGTGAGGTCTTTACTAGTATTTTTTTATTTTTATTTTTAGAGTTGGAGTCTCACTCTGTCACCCAGACTGGAGTGCAGTGGCATGCTCCTGGCCACCACAGCCTCGACCTGCTGGGTTCTGGCTATCCTTCTGCCTCAGCCTTCCAAGTAACTGGAACTACAGGCGTGCGCTACCACACC
>CAUYQG010133432.1:0-49735 GCA_963574415.1 Tarsius wallacei
GCGCCTGTAGTTCCAGCTACTTGGAAGGCTGAGGCGGAAGGATCGCCAGAGCCCAGCAGGTCGAGGCTGCGGTGGCCGGGAGCGGCCACTGCACTCCAGTCTGGGCGACAGAGTGAGACTCCAACTCAAAAAATAAAAAAAAAAACATACAGATGTTACAGGCTCCCTGTCCTGCAAAAAAACATAGATACTATAGATGAGATAGAGTTAGAATTAGAGTTAGAGTTAGAGACAGACACAGACACAGACATAGACACCGAGATCAAGATAGTGATAGTGATAGACACAGACACAGACATAGACATAGACACAGACTAGACATAGACATAGACATAGAGAGAGATAGATAGAGATAAACATAGAGATAGAGATATATAGAGATAGAGATATACAGAGATAGAGATAGATAGATATGACATAGACATAGATATACCTATAACATTGAAACATCCTGTGTGTTTGGTTGTCAGTCATCAGAGACACACACACACACACACACACGGGTGTACACATACGTACACCCAGAGCACAATTCACCACAACTAAAGGCTGAGAAGAAAATAACTACCTTCCTTTTCTACTTGTCAGCCCAAGGTCCACATCTCAGCCGGCCCAAGACACCATGTCCTGGGAATGCTATGGAACCTGGTAGCCATACAAGGTTAGACCCTCAATGGGTTGGACACTGGGAAGAGGGAACACTGGAGTAATTCTGATCATCCCTTCAGCTTTCTAATGGAGAACTAGGACAGAACGCCACACACCCAGGCCTTTGGGGCAGCTTTCCTTCCTTCCTGCTGCGATAATCATTACTGTATGCAGCCCAGCAATTTGGCGCCTCAGCAACCAGACTCCTGGTAGGTGCCTGGGCTTGACCATTATAGGGGGATATTATGATCATGATTACAGGATGACTGAGCCGTCCAGCAAAGTGACCGGTAATTTGCAATCTAATGGCCATTCAGTAGTGGGTAATATTATGGACCTTACCCTGCAATTGTAAAACAACCAGCCCTCTCTAATGTAGCAGTTTTCCCATCAAAAGCCCAGCCTTTGCTTTGGATTTCTGTTAATCAGTAGCTGTGCCAGCTTCAGCTTTAGATTTGGAAAAGCTAAACAAGGGAGCATGAAATGATACACTCCTCTTTAGAGCCCCTGAATGGGAAGTTTAGGCAGCTCCGTCAAGTGTAGGAAAAAACAAGTGAAAGAAGCATCTGGAAGGCAATTTCATTTCTTAAAAAAGCAACCCCCAAAGCTTTGCAGAATGTAGCAAGTGTTGCCTGGGAATCGGGGACCAACAGAGCCAGGCATGACATACACAGACAGGTGTGTGCACAGGTCTAGTCGGGTGCATACCACAGCCCGTGCCCACTTGTGTACACACACACACACATGCACCCACATGTATGCACATGCACACACAGAAGAATACAGTTCTCTCCAACTACAGGGTCATCTGTTGGCCGACTTCCAGTTTGTGTGTTGAAGGCCTCTTCTGTATGCTGTCCATAATTCTGCTGTGGGCACCCTTCAGTTCCATCTGCCTGGAGGTTAGTAGGCATTGTCAGGAGAAAAAATAGACACTAGAGGCACAGGGCACACTTGGGTCACAGTCCACAGAAACACCACAATTGTATGCCATTCCTCAAGACGGCTGGGCATCTGTGAACTCAAATCCATCACTAACGACCAGCTTGACCTGGAGTGTAAGCTTAGCCAAGTAAGCATGATGGGGGACGGGGGAAAGAATCAGTGATGAACTTGCTGCCCAGCTAATGGCTTAGTTTTTCTGAACTTCAGTCTCCCCAGCTATCGAACAGGAATGAGAATACCTTTCCTGTCTATCCCACAGAAAATGCCTGGGAACCAAATCACCTCTTGTCTGTGCAAGTGTTTTGAACAATAAAACAGGACTTCCAGAGACTGGAATCATTGAGTACTGACCTACTGGGGGAATGAATTGCACATTCTGCCCCAGCCCCAGCCTCAGACCCAGCCCCCTCCCCTTATCCTGACTCTCTCAGAGAATGGCTTGATCAGTGATTTGGCAAGCATCACCTACATTCCATGGCAGCAGGTGCCCACAGGACTGGCCCCCCGAGTGTGTACTGCCCCTCCTGTACAGCACGCCCAGCATCGCCAGGGAAACCCCAGAAAACAAGAGGGAAGAAAGAAGTAGAAGAGAAAAAAAGTAACATAACTCAGTCCTCTTGGCCTTTGGCTGTGCTGTTAGAGATGAAGAGTAGTAACTTCCCGCATGCATGATGGGTTCTTGTTTTTCCAACTCCTGGCTTCTTCCCTGGGCAGAAAGGACAACGTGCCATGTCCCCCACCACTGCAAGTTACAGTGGGATTCTTAACAAAGCAAAACTTCACAGGCACAGACTCTCTACCTTTCCCCTGAAACCTCCCACCAGGTTGCTCCCACAGCAAGGTGTTAGTGGGATCAGGCGGCTAACCAGTGTGCTCCGTGATAGGACCTAGAAATGAAAGTGTCTTCCAGTTTCGGTTACAAGTTATACACGTGGTCAGAAGAGAAAGAAAGAAGGAGATCCTGACCTGCGACCCATTCCCCCAACACTGGCTCAGTTCTGAGTGTCTCAGTCAGAGGCACGAGATGGCTGAATAATTACCCCAAAAGAATGAATGGAAACCAAAGTTTAGAAGGTAGATGGATCAGACTAAGATAAACAATGGACAGATGTAATTGTTGTCCTTCTTTGTCTCTATAGAGTCTGGATTTGGGGTGCCCACCTGCAGTAAATTCAGAGGGAATTTGCAATGAGCTAGAAGGTAAAAGGGAAGAAAACTGGAAAGTAGCTAAAGAGGAGGATGCCCGAGGAAAAAAATCAGGTAGACCGCACTATCAAGCAGGGGAACATCACAATAGAAATCATAGTGAACACTGGGTTGACCCCTCCAGTCCATTTCACAGTAAATGATGAATCTAAGCCAACCAGTGGACATGCAACTGAATCAGAGCCTATGAGACGTTGAAGGAAATTTCCTCCTTCTTAAGAGAAAGCCACAGAGATGGACAATCTCTCTTCTTCCTTTGGATGTCATCACATCCACATGGGAGGCCTGGAACAACCACAACCACCTTGCTACCCTCCAGATAATGAAGTTAATATCAAAGATGGCAGAGAGGAGAAACGCACAGAGTATGGTCCTCCGTGATGGCATTACTCTAGGAAGCAACCAAGTCTGGCATCTGTCCAATCTGGTCTTCAAGTTATATGAGATAATATGTGTTCTTTATTGGGGCCAGTATCAATGGAGTTTTCTATTAATTGCAGCTTAGAGAACCTTAATTGAGATAAAAGCCCAAGCCCGGGGGAAAGGCCAGAGGGGACCCACAGCCAGGCTCAGTGCTGCTCTGCAGAAGACTCCTTCTAACCCACCCCTACAAGCCCAGGGTCAGCTCCAGAGCAGCCTGGAGCCAGCTGAGTGTACAGGTGTAGAGTTCCCAGCTTCAGCTGCTGGTCAGGGAGTTGAGAGGGCACACAGGCAGCCAACCCATTATAGAAACCCATTCAAGGGCTTCTGGAACACAAATGTCCAGGCCAGTTGGACACTTCCTCATCCCTCTCGGGGCCTCCTCTCGGCCTCTCCATCAGCCAGGCCCCACAGCTGCCAAGTGGAAAGGCTGACTTCACGGAACACCTCTCAGCACAGAATATGTTCAGAGCAGCTGCGGCTTTGGGGCATACTGTCCCTCTGTGAAAACTTCTCATTCCAGAGAAGTAGAAATGCATTTGCAAAGGCATCTTCTCTCAGACCCTCTACTTGGCAAACTGAGAATGGAAAAAAGGTAAAGTTGAGCATGTTTCTAGTGGAAGTTAGCATTTCTTATCTTATTTTTTATTTATTTTTTGGAGACGAGGTCTCACTCTGTCATCCAGGTTGGAGTGCAGTGGCTTGATCATGGTTTATGATAGCCTTGAACTCTTCTGCTCAAGCAATTCTCTCACTTCAGACTCCCAAGTAGCTGGAACTATAGGTGCATGCCACAACATTCAGGAAATTTTTTTCTTTTTTCTTTTCCTTTCTTTTTTTTTTTTTTTTTTTTTTTTTGTCAAAGCAAGGTCTCACTATGTTTCCCCAGCCGGTCTTGAGCGCCTGCCTTCAGACAGTCTTTCCACCTCGATCTCCCAAGTAACTGGGACTAAAGGTGCACAACACCACACCTGGCTAATTTTTAAACTTTTTTTTTTGTAGAGACAAGGTCTCACTATGTTGCTAAGGCTGGTCTTGAACTCCTGGCCTCAAGCAATCCTCCTATCTCTGCCTCTCAAAGCACTGGAATTACAGATGCGAGTCACCACGCTCAGCCTGGAAATCAGTATTTCTGACTCTCAGTTGAAACATCTCCTGAGTTCTGATGCTATTTGTGATTAGTACTCTTCCAATGAAAAAGGCAGACCCAGGAACACCAGTGTTGACTTAATTTCCCTTCAGAGACATGTAGGAGACCAAGAGTAGAAAAATCTCAAAAGTACCACTCTCAGTTTTACAGGTGAATAAACAGAGGTCTAAAAAGACGAGAGAGGTGCTCATGGTGCTACATAATCAGCAATTGATTGTTATTTCCGTCTTCAAGGCGGAGGTGTGCAGAACAGGGTGGCTAATGCTTCCAAATTAATAGCGCCACAGAGCCCTCTGAGGACAAAGCTCCTTTTTCAACTAACCACTTGCTTAGTCAGAAGTCATGAGCAACAGTGTTGGTGCATCATACTGCTCAGGGGCCAATGGGAACTGATACAAGTGACACATTTCCTGATTTAAGAAAGAGGAAAAGGGGTGCCTGTGGTGGGGGCCAAGCTGTGTGCAAGCCATGTCAGCAGGTGGTGTGTGCACAGCAGAGAGCCAAGGTCATCCTGGTCTGTGGCAGGCACATTTCCCCTTCCCCACCCCCAGCAGGCTCTGGGAGCAGCCAAAGCCTCAAAGTTCACCCATTCTGTTGTCTGGCTGCCCAGGAGGGGACCCATGGGCCATGGTCATGCTCACATCCGTGCTAGGCTGGGTTATCCTCTTAGAAGCCAGGGCAGCTATAGCCCACCCTTCCCCAAGAGGGGGGAACATAAGACCCAATGAGATGATGGGTCTGCTGGCTGCAAGTTGAAGTCACAGGAATCATGTGAGGGAATTTTGCCCTGGGGCTCTCATAGACCAATTCAGTTAGAATATCTGAGCAGTGCCTCAGCAGCTGGACTTCCTCAAAGCAGCCCCCGGAAGATTCTAACATGCAGCGGCTCAACTGTGAAGCCAGAGGTGGACAGTGTGGGGCGGGGCAGGGCACCCCATCAGGGGCTTTCCAGGCTGAGGGGAAGGACATGCCTCTTTCCCAGGACTCTTTCTACTTGTGGTGAAGAGTTTCCTCATTGAAAGGACCTTGGTGTAGGGTAGAGATGGCATGGGACTGGCCTGTTGCAAGGTTGCAGGTAAGAATTTGCCTAGGCATGAGCACACTGCCTTCCTGGCAGAAGAGGACAGTAGACCACAGTATAACGTCTTACCTCCTGATCCATGGGACATTGGGCATTTAGGATTCTTTATCCAGCATGGTTTCCCAGGATACTATGGGAGAGGGTCCCTGTTCCCACCTTCTCCCCTGACTTCCTGGAGGAGCTGACACAGAGGACTTTTGGGAAACGTGAGGTTTTGCAACTGGAGGAGATTTTAGAGAAGGGACCAGTGGTGCCAATGCAAGATTCAGGATTCGGATGAACTGATTGCCCAAGTATCAGGAGCATAACTTAAAATCCTGGTTTCCAAGCCAGTCTCCAGAGATTCTGATTCAGAAGGTGCAGGAAGCTGAATGCTTAAGAAGCTCTCCAGGTGATTTTCCAACCACTACAGACAGCCAGGCCTCCTTCCACAAGAGAAGAACCTGAGATTCGAGGTCCCACTTGTTCAGTATGGGAGGTCACAGGACCCTAGTGTTGGAAGGCTGTGGACCTGTTTCTGAGAGAGTTGGGATATCAGCCCCGTCACCCACTGGCTGGGAGACGCTGGCAAGTCTCTTACTCCATCTGAACCAGCAATTCCACTATTAGAAATTCCAAGAGACCACAGGTTTCTGGTGGTATGATCTGTAGTAGTAAAAGACTGGAACCAACTTAATTTTCCATTAAGAAGAGATTAGTGGAATGAATTGTGACACAATCATGCTACAGAATACTGGGGAGATTCTAAAAAGAAAACAGCAAAACAGTTGCTTTGTATGTGTTGCTACAAGAAGTGGGAAAAAAACAAGGTAGGGTCCAAGGCTGATACCCTGACCTCTGTCCCCGCGGCCTCCTCAGTGGCCTCTTCCTTCTCCCTCACCCCGACCATCCTATGGAAGGCCCTCAGTCTGCTTGTCTCGATCTCTCAAATGTCTCTAAATCCGTGCCTTTCCATCCACACTGGGCCAGCTCTTTGTGGATGCCTGCAACTACCCAATCACCCTTGCTGTCTCCAGCCTGGGCCCTCCCAGTCCAGCCGCAGGATGCATCTTACAAGCAGACCTGATCTCTCCTTGCCCTTCCACTGTCAGATCCCTTCAATGGCACACGACTGGAATCATTCCCAGCCCCCACTTACTTCTTCAACCTCGTCCATTGTAACATCCCATCCTCCCACAATAAAACTTTCAATTCTTAGACTGCATCACATTTTCCCTCTTACCTCCAGATCTGCTGCCCCCTCCTCAACCCCATCCCCAATGCCCCCACTCATAACCATAGTCACACACTCTTTGTTTAGCTAAAGGATCATCTCCTTCACAACTTTTCCTTGACCCCCCCCACCCCAAGTCCAAGTGCCCCATGCCATTATCCCCTGCCTCCCCCTCATAGCAGTTTCTACCATACTGTCATGGCATGATACCTTTCTGTGCACCTGAAGCTCTGGGAGAGAAGGGCCTCGACCTGTTTCACCTCTAGCTTTCCAGGGCCCAGCAAGACCATGAAGCAGATGCTGAATAAATATTTGCCTGGTGAATAAATAATAGCGCTCACCACAATATATTAAAAATTATCCGAGCTCATCAATGGTAAACTCTATGTGCCAGGTACTGGGGATAGAAGGATAAGTTGGACAATATCTGGAACATAGGAAAAACTAAAAGAAAAAAACTGGCAAATGAGAGTAAAGGAAGACTCCGTTTCTCCTGTGGGACATTGGGCCATCCCAAGTTCTAATCATTGTCGATGAGACACAGAGCATCACACAACGGTATCTCAAAGCTGATGAAATGGGTTAGAGAAAACTGATGAGATTGCCATGGAGGTCAAAGAACTTCATTAATAATTCAATTCTCCCTCAGAAAAACACGGGCCACTTTGAAAGTTAATTCATTTTTTTAAGGTATGAGAAATACACCCTAAGAAAAATGTTATTTGGAGAACACTGTAACACGTATGCGTTATATATTAATTTGAAGACCACCAGCATTTCTCTAAACAGACTTAGATTCCATGCAAGAATATGAGCAGCTTCTTTTTCTTTAATGCACCTTATCACAATTGGAAAAAAAAAAAAAAATCTTTAAGTGTTTGTTAAATATCCAACTCTGTCGCTAGCCTTTAAAGCTATGGTAAGGATAGGAATAACATTTGTTTTCTGTCCCCAGCACCCAGCACAGCATTCTAGCACTTAGTAGGTGTTCAATAAATATTGGTTGTCTGAATGGCTGAATGAAAGAATAAATAAATTAATGGGCACACCAAGAATCCAGCATGGGCGCTCATTCATCACTGGAAAAATACTGAGCATTAGATAGCAAGAAGCCATCAAAAAACCACTCTGAAAGACAGGAAGACAAGAAACGGGAATAAGCCAAGGTCACTAATGAATCAGATTTTTTAAAAGAGAGAGAGACGGCCAAAAAATAGGAACCCTTAAGAGAAATGCTATAGCAGACCACTGGCTGACAAATTCAGCGCCTTGCTACACCACTGAGCTGTGGATAAAATTCTGCTTACCTAAACCATGTTAGCAAGTTTATGCATTGCTTGTGTTTTGCTTAGATGACAACACCACGGCTGCCCCGTCAGCCTCCATGTTCAACTGTCCCAATCAACTGCTGGCTGTAATTAGGGAGTGCTGGGAAAGGGACGTTGGAGAGAAATCAGCTTGCATATTTTCTCTTCCATCGTGGCTGGCTCATTTGAATGATAATGTATTGCAGTCAGGGGTGTAACACTGACTGCGTTGAATAATGAGGCAGCTCTGGACTCTGGTACCTGAGCGACTGGTCGGTTAGTGGTCGGTGACAAAACAAGAACAACGTCTTGGGGTCCTAAAAAGATGATCTCAACGTGGCAGGAAACAGATGCTGGGAAACACCCCGTTGTAGGCACCGTCAGGAGCTTCCATCATTGAAAGCTTCATTTATTTTATTCGCAGTCATTTTTCCAGCTGAAAGACCTTGAAGGCATCTGGCCAGTGGCATCCTGAGGTGATAAAACGCTAGGGTAGGCGTCCAAGAAGGTGAAGAATCCCCATCCCCAGGGGATACCTAACACCCACAGTCTGTTATCTGTTTTCCAGGAGACAGGAGCAAACTTGGTTCTGCTCAGGGGACAGAGCCAGATGACAGCTGGAAGGCCCTGCCAGTTTGGAGATTTTCAAATGTCACTTTATTTTTAACAGGGATATCCATTGGAAGACACCTACATGTGTAGACACTTGGCTATGGACACCTGACACCAGGGACTAGAAGCAGCATGGTGAGTGATGGTGAGGGCAGGCTCTGAATCCAAACTGAGTTTGAAGCCTGATCTGTCATTTATCAACTACAGGACAGTTATTGCCTCAGTTTTCCCTATCTGTAAAATGGGAAGATGAAAATAACAGCATTTCCCTCAAACACAAGGTTGCTGCATGGTTTAATTGTGTAAATCAGTATAAAGCACTTAAATCAGTGCCTTATTCATATTCAATGCAAATTTTTAGAAATAGCTATTATGAGTATTGCTCTGTGCAAATGCCAGCAGACACTTGACCCCCAGGTGGCAAAGAATGACTTAATGAGATCAATGGGCCATTGTTTTGTAAGCTATGGTCTGACCATGTGGATCCTTGAGCTACGGTCACCATGTTTCCTAGCTTTGGTCCCCTCCCCTACCTTGGGGAGGTGAATTTCATCTCTCTCGAATTTACTCTCTAAATAAACTATATTTTCTAAACTAAAAAAAAAAATGAGATCAATGTAGGCCCTGGAATTAGAATGATCAGGGCATTTTTCAGCAACTTACTAACTGGGTGACCTTGGACAAGCTACTTAACCTCCAGGGCCTCAGTTTCTTCATATGTTAAATGGGAATACCTAACAGTAACTATTTCATAGGGTTGCTGTGAGTGATTAACTAAATAATACATGCATTTAAAATGATACCTGGCACGCAGTATGTGCTCAATAAATGTTGGATAATAATCATCATGGCAATATTATGCTGCTATGATTATTACAAACCATCATAAGGAGACCAACCTCATGGATTGCCATGAAATGTTCATTGGATAAGTTGTCCATCCAGCCACACAGAAGCGTGCTTGAAATCTCACTCTGGCAGCAAGGTGGAAAGTGAAAGTCTGGGCAGGAAGACCAGTTAGAAGCTTCTGCAGTGATCAAAATAATCAAGGTAGAGGTTGGCAATTACAATCATTTTTAAAAATTCCTAAAACAATCAAGACCTAAACACGTGTAATTAATTTTATTTTCGTTTTTTTTTCCTACTATGCCATCCCTTTCTCAGGATGCCAGTGGGCAAGGTCTAGTTTACTTAAGAAAAGTGACAAAGCAAACAGAGAGAAAGAAAAGATTCCTTTGAGACTCTCTGTCTCTCCCTCTCTCTCTCCCCCCGGCCTCCACGTGGCCCTCACTCTTATATGTATTGTTTAATGTGTCTCCACTTAAATGGGTAGTTCAATGCTATTAATAATATATCACAACAAGATTTCTTAAAGCCTTTCTGGATCAAGACATGGTATTAATACAGTTAAATCATGTCAGTAATTTGGGGTTCGGGAGTAGGGGAGAGAGTGTCAATAGAGGTAAAGATGTTTTGAACCTGTACCCAGACACCTACCCTGAAAGGAAAAAAAAAAGCACCTTGGGTACCAATCCGATGAGTCTTCTGGGCCCAGAGTCTCAGAAACCTCCCAGTCAACAGACAAGCCGCGGCCTGCCCCCTCTTTGGTGTCTGGCCCCGCCCACTTTCATTCAGTCAACCTTCATTTCCAAGTGCTCTTTCACACAGAGGTTTGGGCCCATCCCACGCACTCCCCACCGTCTGCTGAACCTCCCCGCCACAACACCCCCGCAAGTGACAGGACACACCTTCTCCATCGATCCTCCGGGCCTGTCAGTTGCGCCGAATGCATGAATGGCAAAGCGTGCGGAACTGGAGCCCAGACAGTGCTCATCATCCTGTCACCAGGACAAAGGGAAGAAATCCCATTATGTCACCTTCCACAAGCGAGAGACAGCGACAATTTCCCCCATAAACACGGCACTGACACTGTTATGATGTATCTCAAGCACTTCTAATCAGTATGGAAGTGGAGAGACCTCGGAAGCTCTTCAGCCTGAAAGATGCCATTCAGCTGGAACTGTGGTCTCCTGTTGTTATTGAAATGACCTGGCTGGGAGCAACCACCACTCTGCACCCATCACATCCAATGTAAATACATAGATGGCATTTTCTGTCTTTTCAAAGTACATGCACACTGTTCATCGACTCTAGGTGAGCCCCGGAAGTCAAGTGTATTTCAATTGAGCTACCACTTTTTTGCCTGCATTCACCCATTGCCCTCTGTCTTGTCTCCCCTTCAAATTTTTTTTTTTTTTTGAGTTGGAGTCTCACTCTGTCGCCCAGACTGGACTGCAGTGGCACGCTCCCGGCCACCGCAACCTCGACCTGATGGGCTCTGGCGATCCTTCAGCCTCAGCCTTCCGAGTAGCTGGAACTACAGGCACGCACTACCACACCCGGTTAATTTTTGATTTATTGTAGAGATGAGGGCTCGCCAAGTTGCCCAGGCGGGTCTCGAACCCGCGGGCTCAGGCAATCCACTCACCTCAACCTCCCAGGCTGAGCCACCGAGCCTGGCTTCCCTTTCAAATTTTAAAAAGGGAAAAGGTTTTTATTTCTCCAGAAAGTCTGTTCTTCTTCTAGTTTTGAAGAGGGAGAAGACTTATTTTTATAACTTCCTCTGGCCAACAGCAGCCATGGGCTTGAGTTTCTAAAGTGTGATCAACGCCATCCAACTACAAAAGTGTTTTTTGTTTAAAACTCATGTACTCTCTTTCTGCAAACTACTCATGAATTCCAAGGGGTGCCTTGCAGTGAAGAAGTCTGGTAGACACCACTTAAACCATGTGATCAAACTTAATATCACAAATAACTGGACAAACTGACATCATGTGTTTCCCAATATGATGGAGTGAGGACACAACACCACTCCTATGATGTTCCTGCCAAAACATGCATAACCTGAATAAAATCGTGAGGAAATACCTGACACACCTAAACGGAAGAGATTCTCCAGACGTCTCTGCTCCTCGACAATGCCAATGTTGTGAAAAACAAAGCTGGACAGAGGAGTTGTTCTAAACTAAAGGAGACTGAAGAGAACTGTGTGATGGATTGTGGTATTGTATCTCCATTAGATTTCAAGAATTCGATGACTGCACTGTGGTTTTATAAGAGAAAGTCCTAGCTCTTAGAAGATATGAGGGGGACCCCCCAAAACAGGAATTATCTTTTGGAGGGCAAGCCCCTTGTATTACAAGCTTCCCCCAATAAATAAGTGTTCAAGGAACCCATTGGCATCAGTGTGTCAGTTAGTGTTGTGATAGGCTATGCTTGGCTTCAGTGGATTTTTTTTTTTTTGGAGATTCTTTCAACTGTTTGCCCACTTCATGATGGATGATTTACACAAACAGCCTGCTCAGACCCTGCCGTGTTCAGTAGTTTTTGACCCAAAATGGCATGACCCCCGTGCTCCACCCTCCCTATTCACCTGAATTTGCCCCCATCGACTTTTGTTGCTTCTCCAGATTAAAAAAAAATAAAAGTCCTCAAAGGGAAATGTTTCTCCAATGTGGAAGAGGTGAAACAAAAAATGGCAGAAGCACTAAAAGGCATTCAAATTGGAAGTTCAAAAACTGTCTTGAACAGTGGAAAAAGCATCTCAATAGGTGTATTGCATCAAACAGAGAGTACTTTGAAGGTGACTGAGGTTCAAGCATGTAAGAATAAATACACACATTTTTATAAATAAATGCTGGCTTTTTGGGGGGATCCCCCTCAGTACGTGCTGAGGTATTTGGGAGTAAATGTTGTAACATCTGCCACATATTCTCAAATGGTTTGGCAAATGCTAATAATTATGTATGTATGTTTATGTATGTATGTATCTGTGTGTGTCTGTGTGTGTGTGTGTGTTTGTGTGTGTGTGTCTGTGTGTGCGTACAAGGACACATACAGAGAGAGAAAACAAATGTGGCAAAACATCAGCAGCTGGTGGATCTCCCTAAAAGATTCATGGGTGTTTGCTGTGCTATTTTCTGTAGAGAAGAAACCCTCTGCCTTTCCAGCAATCAAATCCAGGAGTCTCTGGCTTTCTCTATTCACTGATAGACATTCCAACAGCCACTTTTGGTCGAAGTAGACAGCAAAGTTCATCTCCATGAGAGAGTAACAGACAAAAGCCCAGGAGGACAGGACCTCTCCATTACACTGTCACCATGTGAACCCTACCCCTGGGTCTAACCAAGAACCAAGGGCTGGAATGGGTATGAGATCCCCCAGGCAGCCTTTGAAAGCCAGTTCTGAGAAGGGCAAGGTCCAAGGCTCTTGGTTTAAAGAGTTCCTTTCAGAATTTTCTTTTTCTTTTACTGTCTTCCCATAGAAGATTATAGATAGCTGAAGTTTGTGAGTTGGATTACTTCCATCCATAAAATAAAGACTATAAAATCTTTTCACCCTAATCAGAAAAAAAGCATCCTTTCGTCCCACTATATTCATCAATATGTCATATTTAACAGTTACAATTATTGACAGGTATATAAAACATTTTGTGACAGAGAAAATAGCTTCCTATAAAGTGTTTATTCTTTTTTATTGATAATAAGTTGGCTTCTCTAGCCCTACCAAGAGAATACAGACCACTAACAAGAGATCAAATCCATTTATATGACTTCCCACAATCACTCCTTTTACTCTGGGGCTCTGGTCTAGGCCTTGTCTTTTAAATTTCAGCATCAGTGGGAGCTCAGAGCCCCAAAGCAGGGTCATATTACTTCTGTAATGAGGAAAGTATAATTCTAATGGCATCATTTACTACACCCTTTCATTTTTCTTCTCCAAGACAGACTGTGCAACTGTGTACCTATGACTTGAATCTTTAAAATAGAAAAATTTCAATTGCAGAGGAATATTAATCAAAGGATCTGTCTACATGCAGTGCCAGGTAGGCACTGTGCATTTTAATAAAAATAATGTATTAACAATAACTATAAATATAATTGCTACTTTTATGTAATGCCTACTGTATGCCAGACATTTTGCCAAGGCCACAATTTAGAGTTGCGCCCAGCACAAAAGTGTCTGGCTGGGATACACGTGGGGACTGAAATACACTTGCCGAACCCTTTGTCTTTGTGCAGGCTGTGCCATCCCAAAGCAAGGGGTGGCTTTTTGTAATGTGTTATGATACGTGCAAGGAGATGCCTTGCTTATTTGTATATTACTTCTGATCCTTGGGACATCAATGCATTTCACCAATGAGGAAATCCAAGTTTCCCTGGCTCAAAACTTATATGCAACACTGCCTTCCTAAAGAAAGAGAACCTACAGATAGCATTTTTTTTAATTCTAAGGGAACATTCATCAGAAATAGAATTGATTCTGTTAGATGGTTCACAAATACTTGATCTATCCATTGATCTATCTATCGGTCTAATAGAATTGATGGTTCATGTCACAAATACTCATCTGCTCTGCACAAGACATACTTCACAGAGTCTGTGGAGATGATGAAGTTGAAGCCTGCAGCGATCCTCAGGAGCTTACGTTCTCATGAGAAAGACAAGATATCTGGGCTAATAATTACAGCCCTAAAGAGGATGGGATTTCAACAGGGGAAGAAATTTCAGCTATGAGAAGCTCAAATGACATCTGAGTGAAGCCTTGAAGGATGAGAAAATTGCATATCTGGAGATGGAGGTGGGGGAAGAATTCCAGGCAAAGGCAAAAAAAGCCCCACCCGTGAGATAAACTGGATCCCCCACTGACCCTGACCTGGCCTCAGCCTCCTGACCTCCTTCCTTCTGGAGTCGGATGGATCCTTTCTGTCTGCCTCTCCTCCCACGGCTCCATAGCCTATGGCTTTGCTTCATCACCCAGCACCCCTTCCAGCTTTGACGGACCCTCAAGCCCCTTCTTTGCACTCACACTGGCCAGCAGAGACCTGTGAAAGGAAAGTGCCACTGCAGGGTCAACAGCAACCCAGACTCCATGTCTGCCTGCTCGGGACGACGGGCCGTGCCCCAGTCCCTGGGAGCCCTCCTCCATTCCGCAGAACTGCTTGGTCGCAACTGCAGTCTTCCCAGCAGGCCACTCTTCCCCCAGCCCCGGCTTCTCAAGAACAGAGGCTGGCCCTCACCAGCTCTTCCTTCCCCACTCTCACCGCCACTCCTCGAGCTGTTTCCCAGGTGTCCCGCCTGCGCCTCCTGTCTGAAGGAAGGCCCACCATTCATCACTCTGGGCCTCCCCTCTCTGGCTCCCTCAGTGGTGTTACTGGGGTAATTAGCTCCTCTTGCCTCCATTCTTAACCTCGTCTTTCACATTCCTTGAGTCAGCCCATTGGTTATTTTTTTCCCACATGCCAGGCCCTGCGGTAGAAGCTTAGGGTACAGACAAAAATGAGCAAAACAGACAAAAATGTTTGCTTGGGTGGAGCTGACAATCCAGCTCACCTTCCGCCTTGCCGCCCACTGCAAGCATCACCTGCCTCACTTTCTGTCTCCACGACTAGGCTGTAAAATTTGCCCCAGACTCAAGCGGTGACTCCTTGGCCTTTGTGTACTTGGCAGCCGACAAAGAACCTGGTACATAGCAGTTACTCCACGCATGATCACCAAAGCACTACACACTTATGTGTAATAATTCCACTCATCGTTTTCACATGGAACTATGTACCAGGCACTGTTCTAAACACAGTCTTGGACCTATTATCCCAGTTCATCTTCTCAACAGTCATTCTAGATAAGTACTAAGGTGATCTCCAAGCTTACAAAAGGAGAAACTGAGGCTTAGAGAAACTAAGCACTCCAGCTCATACTGCTAGAAAGAGGTAGAGCCTGAATTCTAGGCTTAATCTCTGTGAACACCAGCTCTTTTTTTAAGCAGGACTTATTGAGAGGACAGAAAAGCTCCCACAGTGGAAGGGGGCCCGAGAGGGTTGCCCAAACACCAACTCTTAACCATCACTCAGTAGGGCCTCTCCGCAGAGTAACATAGCACTGGGAATGTTGTGTAGACAAGTGATTAATGAAGGAAAGAAGCTAGCATTTGAATGTCTGCTTCGTGCTGGTACCCCAGACATCCTCTTATTTCATTCCTACACTGCCTCTGCACCATGTACCTGCTTGAGGTTACTGGGCAGTCGCTTGACAAATTTGATTGACAGACTCAGAAAAGTCAAGGAATTCACCCAAGTTCACACAGCAAGTAAGTAATGGTGGTCCTGATCGACTCCAGGGCTCTCTCTTGAAACAAACAAACAAACGAACCCTCTTTCTGGCACAGGATTCAGTGCTCCCTGGCAGGCACTGGGGTCTCCGCACCCTCTGGGGATGTGTGGGCTGAGCCCAGCGCTTTGGGAGGGTAGAAAATTCCCTCAATTTCTGCAATGTAATCAACTCCTTTCAAAGTTCTTTTCACAGGAGCCTGAAAGGAGAAGAAAGCTGGCCTAATTCTTCCCCTTTTCACATTTAAAGGGTTTTGTTTTGTTGTGCTCTGCTTTGCTTTGCTTTTTGTGCCTCTGATTCTCATTGCTTTAAATAGTAAAATGCGTACTAGACCTCACCGAGTTTTTAACATAGACGTCTGGTGTTCTCAACTCCAGCAGTGGTTTCTCTGCCTCCAGGAGGCATTATTCTGGCCGCATAATGCCCTAATCATCACCCTCAAGGCACTGGGCTGACAGACCACAACCCCCATCCCCCGCCCACAGACGCCATCTTAGAAGGAAGGAAGCAGAAGGATGAAGCAGGCTTTGAGGGGTTCAGACTTGAAAGAGACCCAATGTTTTCAAGATAGAGACAGTTGAAAATGAGCGAGACAGAGAAGCCATCGGTGGGCAAAATATGTTGTATCCATGCTGCCCAGAGAAATGGGATGGGGTGGGAGAAATGGTCTTGGGCTCGCAAAGACAACAGTCTGACCCTAGAAAATGAAGAAGCCTGCATTTTCTTTGTGGAGGGTGGCACTGAGCATCCCCCGCACCCCTGCCTTGGTTCAAGGCTGGCAGTGGCAGGATGCACTTGCCTGCAGGTGAGGATTTGCCTCCCCACATCCCAAGCACTCTCACTCGTGTCCTCTTGACCCAATTCTGAGGGGCACTCAACCGCTCCCCCCCGCCACTCCCGCACCCCCCACACCCCGCCACCCCCCAGACCGTGAGACTTAGCTCTGCCCGGGAATTGGCGGACCTCCTCTGCTCCAGGAAGTACATAGTTTTCCTTATTCCCATGAAGTAAAAATGCCATGAGAAATGCAGGGCTGTGCCTGTCACGGCGAGCTCCGTGGTGATATTCACAAGTCATGTCCAGCATGCGTGGGAGCTCCCAGTGGCCAGGGGAGCCGGCTGAGTGGATGCACATCCACCACCCTGGAGGGAAGGGGCCAGCTTCATCGTGCTGAGGGGTTGTGGGCGGGCTGGCAGCAGCCAAGGGCTGCAGGGCTTCTCTACCCTGGCCAGCATTAGGCTCACCTGGAGGGATCCCTAAAACACAGACTCCTGGGCCCCATCCCCAGAGGTTCTGAGTCAGTGGATCTGGGGCGGGGCCTGTGAATTGGTATTTCCAGCGAATTCCCAGGGTGATGGCTGCCGCTGCTGCTGGTGCAAGCTCCACATCTCCAGGGGCACTGCTGTACGGCTGCACTCTGTCCCGCAGCCTAGAACGCCGGGAACTAATAGGAGATTAAAACATCACAAAGGCCTGCCTTGTGTGGTTGCACAGTTTGTGCACCGCTCAAAGGTGCCTGGATAAGGGGATGACGGAGATGGCAATTGAGTTCACGCTCCACTAACCAAGCTGTGTGCTCTGCCAAGAAGCTGTGTCGGCCTGAAAAGGGGGTCTTGTGTGTCAGAGAGAGCGCCTTTTCCTAATCTGTCTACCTAAAGGGAACACCCTTTTCTAGTGTATGCAAAAGCACACATAGTGGCCTTAAATAAATGCCCCTTACTCATTAATACATGAGTATTACCCCTACATGACAGGTCATCAAATGCACACCTACCCTGAGACCCCTGGAAAAGTCATGAGGTCACAGGAGACCCCAGCATTTGGGAGACAGTTGGGGAGGAGGGCCGGTGGTTATCAACCTCAGTTCTCGACCCCCCATGAATGCGCTCGGTCACATGAGGACCAAGTCATTTCTACAACCTTCAGGATAATCAAGGCACGTGGTTCTGTCCCTTCCTGCTCAGCCTCTGATCACGAGGCAGGGAACTGCTGCCACAGGAAGAATGTTCTACAACTAACACCTGTCGCAGCTCCCAGCAGGCACCATAGATGAACATCTTCCCTGTCCTGGGAGAAGTGCTCCCACACAGTCTTCCCCAGCCGACAGGCCCAGTTGGCCCATGTGTTCTTCCTCTCCATCAAGCCTCTTCTGTGCCATGGCAGGCAGACCCGCGTGGTCGCAGATCACCCCGCTAGGCTGCCTGTCCCATCTCCTGCCAGCTGAGCTGCGTGCCAACCGAGAGTCAGCGATGTGTGTTCCCAAACCTACCGGTGCCAGCTGTGTGTGTCATTGTGATCAGGTAATTGAATCAACTACCCTGTAAACAGGTAAAATACAGAACAAAAGAGGACTTTCTGTTTCCGTGAAAATTCAGTTGACTGCCTTGGAAAAGCTCAAGGAAGGCAAGTTTCCAAAAAAGATGACTGTCAAATTAGATAGCGATGGAGGAGACACATGCAAAAGATTGAGAACGGGTGAAAGAATCCCCTGCTCAGATCACTTCCTGGCCATTTGACATTCTACATCTAAAGACACTTTAGAAATTGTAGACAAGGTATCATGGGAATGGTGTACACCAGAAGGACGGGAGGAGCTGGCATCTGCAGAGTCTAAGAAACAAGGTTCGGCCCTAAATCCAAAGGGTGGAGAGTAAATGTATATTCATTAGTTTTAAGTAAAAATGCAATTAAGTCATTATCAGTAGCAGAGGAAGATTGTTGGGAACAGCTGGATCCAGGTTCCCAGGTCACTCTGCCCCTTTCCAGCTGAGTGGCCTTGGACAAAATTACCGTCCAGGGCCTCACAATCCCACCCGTAAGTGGGAGAAAGCCTCGTGTGAGAAAAAACACGATACCTGTGGTGGGCGGCTGTCTGCTATGTTGGCCAGTCAGGCTCCCTGCCTCCTGCTGGGAACTGCTCTCCCAGTCATCCCTCCCTACTGTTCAGGTCTCCCAGGAACAGAACACCTGACTCAGGAGGGTGCCTCCCTGCCCAGCCACCAGGACAGCTTCAAAGACAGTTCAAGGCTCACATCTGGCCAGTCCAATCAATAAGATTAATTTTTCTCCAGGATGTTGTTATCAGGGGGTAGGTCTCACTACCCCCCTGGTTTGGCCATTGTGATGCCATGAGCCTCTAGAAAAACCAGATGATAGAACCAAGCCAGAGGAGGCAGAGCCCAGCATAGAGGTGGGGTGGCAGAGGTGTGGACATCCTTTGAACTCTGAACTGAGCCACTCCTAAAGTCAGACTTTCTATTACATGAGCTAATAAATTTGTCTTTTTTTACTTTAAGACAGTTTAACTTGGAAGTTTTCATGTATTTTCCCCAGAAGCAAACCCTAAGGCAAAAACTCAACTGCAAGTCATTTTATTTGGGAGATGATCCCAGAAAACACAAGACCGGGAAGATTTGGGGCATGAGTCAGGGAGGAGAAAAAGGCAGGAAAGCATATGGCATTTCCCCAGTGTCACTGGAGCAACTGAGCATAATCTCATCAGAGAACTCTGGCAGACCGTGCAAAACGCACATCCTCAGAGTTGTCCCAGGTGAAGGGCAAAGGAACTGGGTCCCATTGGTTGAGGGTGGCTCCAGGGTAAGAGTGAAGGGCACCACCTCCCTCCCATTTCTGGTCTGACCCAAGCACAGGCAGAGTGGACTTCTTCTGCCTTTAAAGAGTTACAGAAGTTGGCAGCCGGAAGCAGAGACACAAAAATGACGGGGTGATGGGACCAAGAGGGTACAGGCGGGCACCACTGGCTGGGTTCTCCATCACTTGCAGTAGAAAGACCTCACTGACAATGTCATACTCACAGTGCTAAGCATCACATCTGGGGTATAGTAAGCACTCAAAAAGTGCAATCATCATCGATATTATTGCTACGGACCAGTCATAGCCTAGCTTGTTATATAACTATTTTTTTTAACCTAAAAACTATTTAGATAGAGATCAAAAAGCGATATCTCAAAAAGAATCCCTCCCTAGTCTCTGGGACACTCACGCCAACCACAGTTCCAGATTCAAGAAACTCCACTCCAGAAGCTCTCAGCCCACCAGAACAAATGTTCCCCCAGGAGTGAACTTGTCCCCAGGTTTCCTGAGCAAGCACAGAGAAGAATATGGAGAAGCTGGTGGGGAGGGGACTGGTCATCAAGGTTGAGAAGACAAGTACAAAAGATATTTTTTTGTCTTTTTTTTTCCTTCTTCCAATCTTGGTTGCCATTCCTGCTTTTCTGCTTAAAGCCTGGATGGAGAAACTGATATAATGTTGAAGATGATGACTCATTAATAATTAATTGTTTAGAATAAACACCTAAATATTTCAAGGGTTTGACCTGAGAGGTTTTGCTACAATCGTCCAAAGAACTGTCAAGAAGAAGGATGTGGGCTTACTGAGATCACACCCAGTTGGTCTGCTTGGGTCTTTGGTTGTGTCTAGGGCCAAGAGCTAGAAGGGTTTGGGCAGTGTCCACTTGCTTCCAGACTGGTGGGAAAAGCTCCCCCTTTTCCTCATCCCACCAGCTCCTGAGTCTCAGGATCACACATTCCAGATACTTTTATAAGCACCTTACTGCCCTATGTGATACCTCATTAATCCCATTTTACAGATAAAGAAACTGAGATGGCAAAATAGGCACACAGGCTGGACACAGTGGCTGGCCCATGCCTGTAATCCCAGCACTTTGGGCAACATAGCAAGACCCTGACTCTACAAACAATAAAAAAAAATAGCCAGGTACGGTGGTGGTAGCTTACCTGTAGTCCCAGCTATTTGGAAGGCTGATGCAGGAGGATGACTTGAGCCCAGGAGTTAGTCGAACAGTGAGCTATGATGGTACCACTGCACTCCAGCCTGGAGATAAAGACAGACCCAGGACCAGAAGGAAAAAAAAAGCTCATGAATTGTAAAGCCAAGCTTTGAACCCAAGCATTCTGGCTCCAGAGGCCACTATGCTCCATATTTTTAAATATCATCCTTTGAACATGTGTTTATAGAAGCCCCGGTTAGATACAAGCCTCCTCCACACCAGAAGATTGAAGGTGTCTTCCCAGGGTCCCTCTCTAACTGCTGCCTCCCTCTGCTCTGCCTAAATAAGGCAAATAGTGCCTCTTGCTGGCCTATCATTTGTGTTCCTTTTAGCTTCCTTTATGTCTGAAATGCTCCTCAAGGGGCCACCATTCCCTCCCACACAGTTTTCTCCTGCAGGAAGGCCGAGCGTCTATTCCATTAGCCTCACAAACCATGAGGCTGCAGCAGAACAGCTGTCAGTCCCATTTTGTAAGAATGAAGACAAAACTTTTAAAAGGAGGTTATGGAGGAGAAAGGAAATGAGCAGGGACTCTAAAAGTAACAGGGACGCTCATGGCATTGAGCGCATGTAGAATCGGCCATACAGTGTAAGTACCTACATTATAGTTTCAAGTTTTCTTCCATTTTTAATTGAACTCAAACAGCAGCTCTACTCTGTAACATTGGGTAACTGACCCACTCTTCCAGCATCTTGGTTTTCTCCTCGCCTTTGAGTCGCTAACAAGAGTGCCTATTTGGCAGGGTTGTTGCAAGGTTGGAGTGAGATAGCCTAGCCAAGGTTGGTGCCAAGTGTAGGGCATGGCATACAGTGGGCCTCCAATAAATGCTCATTCCCTTCTTCTCTCTTGGTAGAGGAAAGAAACGGGGCATGTGGAAGGCTAGCTGTCCTCCGATTCCCAGAATAATGGAAATGATTTTGCTGATGTCATGGGAAGACAAGCCTCACTTGGGAATGGGCGCTTATCTGGGGAAGAACACTCAGCTCAGCTTCTATACATGGTGTGGGGGGTACTTAGCTCAGGCTTCCTGCAAGTCCCGTCCTGGCAGTGAAAAGATGACAGTTGTTGATTTGGCCAGGGGAGAGGGGTGGGGGAGAGAACTCTTTTTTCCGATCCCCACATCCTCAGCCCACACGCTCACCTCCTGGGACTCTAGCTTTGGACTGAACATGAACCCTGCAGTTTGTGAGTTTGTTTGCTTTGGGCAAATAATGACTTCCTGTTTCTTAGAAGACACAGCAGAGCTTCCCAAGCTACACTGCCAGGCAGCAGCTCTTACCAAACAACAGGAATGCATGTGGGGTAAACAGAACGGAGACATGGGGATGAGGCCCGCCCACTGAGAAGCCCCAAGAAGTGGAGCTGGGGTTTGAGAAATAGACAGGGCGTTTCAGCTTCCCCAACCTCCCAAGTTTTAATGGAATCCCAAGAGCAGTTTTTAGGACTCCAAGGCCTTGCCCACACACACTGCGTCTGCACTGTGAGATTCTCACTGGACCTCCGGGACTTGGCACAGCAATTTCTCTGCCTCCCATACCACTTGGCGGCTCTTCCTACCCACCGGGCAGTCTGAATTCCTCTCTGTCCAAAAAGCACGCCAATCTCATTTCCATTTCCAAACCTCATCAGTTGTGCTGTTTGCTTTCCCATCCTTCTCATATGCTCAGCTCATACCTCACTTCCTACACGAAGTCCTCCGGGATTGTCCCTCTGAGCTTCCTGTTCACAGCCCTCAGCCCTCAGCACCGTTCACTAAAGTGGGTCTCATTTCCACAGCCCCAAATTGTAAATTGTCCAAGCGCAGGGATTTTAAAAATAACCAATGTGTGTGAAGAGCTTTACAAGCTTCACTTAAACTTTCACAGTCCTTGTGAGGTAGACACTTTCATCATCCCTAAATGAGGAAACAAAAACCCAGGAAACATAAATAGCACGCCCAGATCACAGAGTTATTTGGTAACAGAATCAGGCAATGACTTGCCTCTGATTCTAACACCTATTCTCATGAGCGCCACAAGTCGGTGCCTCCTAGATCAACGCTTGTTAACTGATTGGTTGACTAATCCAGTGGTTCTCACAGGGCACCTCTGACCAGTGGCATACACAGCATCTGGTCGCTTGTTCAAAACACAGATTCTTGGGCCCTACCTCAAACTTACTGAATCTGAAACCCCAGGGGTGGGACCCAGCAATCCGTGTCTTTAAATGTCCTGCCGATATCTCTGATGATTGCTGGTGTTGGGGACTACCTGGCTAGACCAGGGATTGGCAAGATTTTTCTTGTTAAGGACTAGAGAGCAAAAATTTTAGACTTTGTGGACCAAGAAGCAAAATTGAGGCTATAATGTAGGTACTTACATAATAAGACAGAAAACAAATTTCCACACATTTTTTTATTGATGAAACTCAAACTATGACAATCATCATTGAGTATGATTATTTCTTAATACTGGTCTAATGATGAGAAAAATGACATTCATTTGAGGGGGTATAGTAAATGGTTTAATCGGGGTTCAGAGTTAGTGTTCCCTGTGATCAAATCAATTACAAATGTTCATCTGTAAAATCTCTTCTTAGCTCCCTGTACAACGTGACCCTTGGACTAAGCCATCCCAACAGAATCAGCAACATCTTGGGTCAATTCTTATCTAAAAGGGCAGTCACTATAAATGACCAGTTTGGTGATTCCACACCTTCAACCCTATGCCCCCAGCCCACAGAACAGTTGCTCAAGCGAATTGACAGATTTGACCAAGCATGTTGGCATCCTGTAACTCTCAGCCAGGCTGCAATAAGTCAGGCAGTCCTTGCCTTACATCATTCCCTGATAGAGAGAACAGCTGTCCAGCCAGGTGGCCAAGCAGCTGCAGGAGCCCTCAGCCCTGCTTCCACCACCTGTGGCTCCTGTCCCTTCCTCATCTGGCCCTTCCTGGATTTCCCGGGGGCCAGTCTGTAGGGCTAGCCTCTCCCTGCTTGCTCTAAGGAAGATGAATGTCTGCAGAGGACAGAAACTGACCTCCCTCCTCCCCCATTTTAATCCTTGGCCCAGCGTTTTCAGCACCTGTTTGAACGTGTAGCTGCATGGGAGACTATAGGGAGCTGACACAGAGAACTGGCAAGAAGCTTTAAACTGTTACTGCCCCTTAAAAAGATGGGTGGAAGTAGCAAATGACTGACGCACTTGGGTTGAATCCCCCAAAACAATATGTTCAAGTCCTAACTAACCCCCAAGGACTTGTGAATGTGACCTACTTTAGAAATAGAATCTTTGCAGTTCAGATTGGGTTAGACTGGGTTAGGATGGGTCCAATCCACAAACTGGTGTCCTTGTCAGAAGAGGGAAATGTGAACACATCTTAGACAGGGACACAGAGAACACCATTCAAAGATCAGTATTAGAACGATGTGTCTACAAGTCAAGGAATCAAACACTGCCAGACACCATCAGAAGCTAGGAGAGCAGCATAGAACAGATTCCCCCTCAGAGCTTCCAGAAGGAGCTAAGCCTGCCTAAACCATGATTTTGAACTTCTAGTCTCCAGGACTGAGAGAATTAATTTCTGTTGCTTTAAACTACTCAGTCTGTGGTACTTTGCTGCAGTAGCCCTTGGAATCTAATACAACTGATAAGAAGGAAATGGTAAAACACAGTGAAACACATCAGAATAATGAACAAGGAAAACTCAGTATGCTTTCAAAATTCCTTAGCATTTGAAACAATGCTTATGACATACAGCTAAGCAAAATTAATTCTGCAGTACAAAAACATACATATATACTCACACTGATATATAAACAAAGGGTTAGATGAAACTGTCATATATTATTTGCATTATTTATCTCTGAGTGGGGACCAAAATGAACATGGGTTCTGAAAATCAGAAAAAATGGTAATTAAAAAATCAAAACAAATAAAAATATAATCCATGTTTACTCTAAAACAGCAAAAGGCATGAAAGCAAACGGACAATCATCTTGAATCAAAGCAGTTGTGAAGTGGGTCTCAGGTAAACCAAAGATTAGATTGCTGAAAAGGCAACTGAGAAGCAACTGTGAGAGCAGCTAAAATAAAATCAGACACCAAAACCGATTCTCAGACTGCACACACAGTTAACTCATCTAAGGAGGTGTCTGTTTGTTTGTTTGTTTGTTTGTTTTACCAATGCCCAGATCCCACCCCAGGCCAACTGAATAAACCAGAAGAGGCTACCTAGGAGTGTATGTGCTTTATTTAAAGAGCATTTCAATCAATGTTTGAGAAAATTCTAAAAGGGATTGGCAGTTGTGGGAAACTGTCAGAGGAGGAGGGGTGGGATTGACAGTTGAGGGAAACTGCTAGGGGAGGGAGGGGCACACCTCATCAGCAAGGGTACCTGCATAATCAACATTTGTATACCTAACCCTGAGTTATGCCCCACATCTTTATAATATAAATAAATGAATAAATAATTTTTAAAAAGAGAAAATTCTATATGAAGAAAACCCTGAGTGTGGCCTCATCAGTGAGGGAAGATGACAATATTCATAATAGGTAACATTTTTGGATATTTTCTACATGGCTGGGACAATTCCAAATTCTTCTCTTTTTTTATTTGGAATCTTACTCTGTCACCCTGACTGGAGTGCAGTGGCACACTCACGGCCACCCCATCATCAACCTGCTGGGCTCATGCGATTCTTCCGCCTCAGCCTTCCAAGTAAGTGGAACTACAGGTGTGCGCTACAATGCGTGGCTAATTTTTTGATTAATTGTAGAGATGAGGTCTCGCCAAGTTGCCCAGGCGGGTCTCGAACCTGCGGACTCAGGCAATCCCCTCATCTCAGCCTCCCATAGTGCTGGGATTACAGGCTTGAGCCACCACACCTGGCCCAATCCAAATTATTTACATGAATCGTCTCCCTTAAACATCATAATAATGTTGTTATCATAAGTGCCAGGATTTTACCCATTTTGGAAGTTCAAGAACTGAGACTTAGAGATACTAACTATCATGGCCAGGATCACACAGTGTGTAAGTCGCAGATAGGAAGTCTAACTCTTCACCACCAAACTACATTTCATCTTTAAAGTTTAGGACATGATTATCCAAGCCAGGAATCTGGCAAAAAAGGTAGTAGCCACTCAAATCCAGACTGATACCTGGAGTCCTACCTTCCCCAAGCTTATGTCACACAGCATATGTCAAAGAATCTCCCTTCGTGTATGCAATTCATTTAAAAACTTAAAGTCACATCTTGGATCTACAAGGAACTCAAACGTGCTGAAAAGGGAAGGTGTTTGACGAATAAATGGAGGGCTTGAGTCTGAGGGAAAGGAGCTTCCCTGCAGCCTGGGGCCTTTGTCAAGGAAGCTCTTATCAAGAGATAGCCTTAAGCTATAGCTCTTTGCTGGCTCTGGCCTCAGACATCCTGCTTGACTGAGGATTGACCTCTTCTGCCCAAGAGACCTCCTATCAAGGGGTAGTTGATGGGAAAAATCAGTTTGTTTACTTTTCATTAAGTTCTCTCAAGTGGGCTGTGTGTAGTGGGGGGAAGGATGTTGGGAGCTGGTTAGATGACTGGATGGGCCCAGGTCAGTCTTTCTTCCTCCGAGAGGATGTCTCAGGCTAGTTCACCTCTCTCTTCTACATTCCTCCTCAGTTCAGAGCCATGGCTCCCCAGATGCCTCCTAGGTCCTATCCTGGGAGCCTCCAGTCTCGCTCCGGTCTCACTTGGAGTCTGGCTGTCCTAATGAAGGGAACCTATGTTCCTGCATGTGTCTCTACCCTCCTCCAGAGTGAGCCCTGCTGGCTGCGTGCAAGGCCCGGTAATCGCCTGGGTATTGATCTGTGGATGGTAATTCTGAAACAGTCATCGGTGCTCTGTGGGAGGCTGCATGGTGGGAGTGTGGTGATTATGGAGCAGTGGCCAAGACTGCCAAGGAGTCTCTGGGAAGCTGCAGTGGCCCTCGACTCTGCATGGCACTCCCAAGGCCCGTGGACATGATGGCTTTGCTCCATTGCTGTCCCCTGGTGCGGCGGCAGGGAGGACAAGGAACATGGCGGGGAGTTCCACTCCTACCCCTGATTGGTTGTCAAGGTAGGAGGCAGGGAAAACAGGAAGTAGCCTGGACTCTGGCTGAAGGGCCTGCTAATGCCTCTTCCCATCAAGGAGCTGAGGTGTCGTGGGTGACCCGAAAGTGACTTTTCAGGCTGGTGGGCCAAGTGAACTGACTTCCCGTGGGAAAATAGCTCCAGATGACTGGGCCACATCCAAGCGGAAAGAGCTCTTGAGCCACTGACTGAAAAAAATCACGAGCATAAAGAAAATCGTGAAACCTTGCTTCAGCCCCTTATTTACATGTTGTCTGTCCCATGCAGAGAAACCCCTGGAAGTCCTGGCTCCTCTGCCTGAGAAAGGCCCCGAGATAAAGTTGCAAGGACGACATCACGGGGCCTAGAAATGCAGGTGTTCCCATGACAAGTTATGAGACCTCTGGGGGATTCTTTACATTGTCTGAGTCCTGGTTAACTCATTTGAAAACGGGCATACTGATAGAGCAGGCCAGGACAGAGAATTACATGAGCAAGCAGACAGGGATGCCTTATAAACCAGAAAGCACTAACAAAAGTTAGTGGTTGCCATTGTGTTCGCTTTTAGCAGCTACTTGTAAGTAGCACCTCAAATCAAATTTTATAATATGGAGAATTATGGCCACAGAAGCTGACCATAATCTCTGTCCCCCAAAGGCAGTGAGGGCTTAGAAGGGATCCCGGATTTGAAAGCCCCCCATTTCCTCCCCAGCACAAGTCCATTCTCATCCCTTCACACCTTTCAGCTTCTAAGTCTTGGGACAAGTGACCTGACCTCTGTGGGTATCAACTACAAAATAGAGATGATGCTGGAATGAAATGATCTGGTCAGCCCTTTCAGCTGTGACTTATATAATTTACAGGATTTCTCACCCACTGCATTTCTTCCCCAGCCTGCCCTACACTTCTGCTCTCCAGGGCTCTCTACATGTGACTCCCTGTCCTTTCTCTTTATGGCCCTCACCTACACACCCCCTTTCCTCAAATTCTCTGGGCCTTTCAGGTTTTGGCAAGAGAGCTGTCTCCTTCTCCAAGAAGTGTTCCTGAGAATTCTTTAAGTGGCTGGGAGGGGGAAAGGATCTCTTGTATTTTTGGTACCAGAGATAATCAGATAATTGTGCAATTAGCAGTAATTTTATCGCTCCTGTGATTTCCTTCTAACAAGAGCCCCCTTTAAAAAAAATAAGAGGGATTTCTTTTTTTCAGTCCCTTGTTGTTGTTTTGTCTGGAGTGTCTATCATCAGAAAATTTGGTCCCACACCCAGGATCTCGGTGAGGGGGCCTGGGGAGGGGGGTAGGACTCCTGGGGCGTGGGGGGTGGGGGATTGAATTTGCCAGCGGGCATCTCTTCTCTGCTTCCCAGCTGAGCACAGCCTGCAGGAGGGGACCGTGCAGGAGGAGCTGCTCTGGTCTCCAGAAACGGCTCTCGTCTCTACAGCGACTCCCCCTGACCGCCCCCGACCCCATGCCCCCAAGTCACTGGGGAGAGACCCTCCGGAAAGACTCCAGAGGCTGTGAGGGCGCAGCGGGTCTTCTCGCGGGGACTTGGTGAGAGGGAGGGAGGCCTTCCTGCTACGCGTCGCCGCTGGGGTGCAGAGCGCAGCGCTCCCAGGTCCACGTGCCGGGCTTGGCTCCCCCAGGCCTAGGACCCGGCTCTACACCGCACTCGCGTCCCTGCGCCACGTGGCTGTGGCACAGAGGGGGCAAACGCCCTGAAGGCCTTGTGCCAGGTAATTACCAAGCAAATTCCCGGCGATTTCCACGCCTCCCCCCCGGGCAGTGCCTGCTGTGTGTTCCCTGATTCGGGCCCCGGCTGTGCAATCAGCGCCAGGTAACCTGCGGGGACCCGTAATTGCTCTGGAGTTGCCTGGGACTTTGCAAGGTAAGCACGCGCGCCGCTGCTCCCGGCCCTGGGTGCGCGCGGGAGCGCCGCGAGCCCGCCCTCCCTGGGCCGGATGCCGGCGACCCGCGGAGGCGGAGGGCTGCGGGGGGTCAGCGAGGCGAGATCCGACTCCACCGAGTGAGAGGGCCGCTTTGCGCTAATGGGGCCGGGTGGAGGAGTCTGGTGCAGAGACGAGAGAAGGAGGAGAGACGGGGGCGACTTGTGGCAGGAGAGGGGCCATCTCGCCGTGCCTCGGGGAAGGGGACCTTGGGGGACAAGGGATCCTCCTGTCCCTTCCCTCCGGTGGAGAGGCGCCTCATTGATGAGCCTTGTCATCATCCTTCAAGTGTAATTTTTTTAAATTGCAAAAATCTTACAGAGCTATTAACCTCAAAAGAGTTTAACATATGGCAGACCGAGTCTCCCTCTTACCCTAATTATAAGGCTTGCAGTAATGGGGCTGTCTTTTAAGTTACAGCTGCTGCGCTTTTGGCTTTCGCTAACATTACATCCTATTAAAGAGCTACATTAAATGCATGCAAATTGCCGGAGCGACCGCGCTCTCCCGACCAATGAGGGGGACGGATTGCAGCCGAGGCGGCGATATCGGGGTCAGACTCACCCTGCTGCGAGCGCCATATGATCTATCAATCAAACTCCTCTCATTAATTAACTAATTCATTAAATATCTTTATATATGAAGGCCCGGCCAGGCGGAACATTGTGTTGACAGGGACGTCCCGTCAGCACTTAGCCCTGCGCTCCCCTTCCCCTCCCCTCCCGCACAAATCACCCGGTGACTAAGAGAGGTCAACTTCCTGTGTCTGCGGGCACGGGCGCAACCACTGTGCCCGCTCCTGGGGGCGCCCCTCTCGGGCCTCCTTCGGCACGACCCCCATCTGTCCGGCCTCCTCCTGGCGGGCCTGCCCTCTCTCACCAGAATATTGTCCTAATGAGCAGTGCATGTATCTGGTGCCTTGGCTCCCCCGGCAATCCCTGGAGGACCAGAACTGGGCTGGGTCGTGCTCGTTTTGTGCCCCAGTGCCTAGCACCGGGCCCAGCTCGTGGCAGATGCTTTGACTGTTTGTGCTTTTCTCTCTCCAGTGCTTCCTGCAACATCAAGGCCTTCCTTTGCAATGCACTTCCGGAGGACTGGTCACTCTGGGGGAAGACAGGAGGACGGCACGGGATGTGAGCAGGTGGCAGCCCTGGAGAGGAGGAGGGTGGCTTATTGGTGATACTAGAGAAGGGACGGGGATAGGGGACAGAAGGAAGGAGTTTTTCAGAGCTGGCCAGCGATGTAACCACAATATCAGACTCTGAAACAAACTCTTGTGCCAAAGAGAATGAGGCTATGTCGTTCTTTGAATAATAGAGAATTTTAGAACGAATGTTGGGCTGCTTTATCTATTATATATTGTATATAATATATCATATGTTATATATAATATGCACTCTGTATCTATACAAATATATAATTTGATATATATTGTATGTATCACATTCTTTTCATGATGAACTAATTCATTAAATAGCTTTACATATGAAGCCAGCCACATGGAACATTGTATTGTTGGAGACAATGCTGAATGTATGTGTGTGTGTGTGGTGTGTGTGTATGTATGATATAATTTGTTGAGCAGCTATTATATGTCAGTCCTTTCCCATATTATCCCTTTTAATGTTAACAACATCTTTGCCAAGTGTTTATTTTCATGTCCAGGAAAACAAACAGAGGCTCAGAGAGAATAAATAACTAGTTCAAGGTCAAGTTGGCAGGGCAGAATTCAAGACCAGTGCCTCCTGCTGTATTGTGAGACTGTCAGGAATGGCAAGATCAGTGGAAGTGCTGCCCTCCTCGGTCACTTGCTGCCCCCTTGTCCACAGACTTGTCTTTTTCTCCTTGTTTTGCAGAAGCCGACATCATCACAGCCTCCTCATCTGGTCTGGTGGATTTAGGGAGATGGAGGTCAAGCGTGCCCCATAATAAAATCAGCTGGCTCTTGACTGTGCTTGGAAGAGCTTGGGGTGATTTTTCCATTCAGAGCACCTGGGGTAGACGAAGCTGGCTGCCTTCTGCCTCTGGATCCCCACGCCTGGGCCTGGGGCAGCTGGATATGAGAAAGGGGATGGGATGGGCAGCCTCCAGGCCGTCTCCTGGAGAACATTCTAGGAGACTCCAGAGCCTAGTGGTAGACCAGGCTGTGGCTGCAGCTGGAGAGGACAGTTATCGGTGAGGACTTCAGGTCAAAATGAAGACGATCTATGCTTGGTTCCTGCTCTTCAGCTCACCCAAGTCCCGATCCACACAGACGAAGTGAGGTATTCAGGGAAGCCTAGAAATTCCTGGGAGAACACATGCCCAGATCCTCTTATTTTCCCTCTCTCTCCTCCTCTCCATCTCGCTGACTCTCATGTATGAGTGAGACACGGGGCTAATGGACTTTGGCCGTTAGCACCTGTGATGTTGGGCACCAACCTCACCATGGGCCTCCATAGCTTCCTCTAGCCCCCTCGGTTCCCAAGAATAGTTCTGGAATGGAGCATGCTGTGATAATGGGGGTTAATGGTAACCTCGGAATCAATTTTCCCTCCCAGAAGAAAATTCTCCCGGCTTAGGCTGCACACACTGTAATAGTGAAAATGGCTCTAGATTTGAAAAATTGGCACGTTGTAGTCCAACAAGGCAATTTTTGAATTGTTCCATGCAGCTGTGCGCCTCTGGATGCTATGCTACTTGTGTCCTAACACCACAGGATGGAGAGCATTTTCCAGCCAAAAACAGCTCTGAGGTGGTTTTTTTTTTCCTCTCCCACACCAGCCTGAATTTATTTTTTTGTTCACCTGCCCAAAACCCTTGGAGCCTTGGCCTTGACCTTAGCAGCTGCTAGAGCTGTTGCGCAAGGAGAGAGGGTTGTAACTCTCTGCAAAACCTCACCCCTCCAGGCCTGAGGACAGAGGGCCTGGGAAGGAGGGTTTCCTGAAGACCAGGGGTCTGTGCACAGGCAGCAGGGAAAGGCCGGGACAGCTCAGGAACACGGTTCCCAACCAGCTTTTCCTGGTTGATATCAAAGCTAAGCCTTCCTTGGACTGAATGACAAGAAGCCAGAAGAGGAAATATCTTTTCTTCTTCCCCTTCCCCTTCCTTTTCCCCTTCCCCCTCCCCTTCCCCTTCCCCTTCCCCGTCCCCTTTTCCTTCTCCTCCTCCTCCTCCTCCTCCTCCTCCTCCTCCTCCTCCTCTTCTTCTTCTTTGAGTCAGATTATCACTCTATTGCCCAAGCTGGGGTGCAGTGGCGCAAACCACAGCTCACTTCAGCCTCCACCACCTGGGCTCAGGTGATCCTTCTACCTCAGCCTCCCCAAAAGCTGGGACTATGGGCACATCCCACCACGCCTGGCTAATCTTTTGATTTTTTTTGTAGAGACGAGATCTCGCTATGTTGCCCAGGCTGGTCTCAAATTCCTGGGCTCAAGCAATCCTGCCTTGACCTCCCAAAGTGCTGGGATTATAGGCGTGAGCCACCAGGCCCAGCCAAGGAAATATCTTTGATCATTGTGCAGGGTACCTAATTTTGATGAGTTGTGTCTATGCTATTAAAAGACAAAAACCATTTTGTGCTGACTTTATAAACATTAAAATGTAAAACAAGGCATCCTAGAATAAAAATATGTAATATATATTTCAAATAATAGAAACATAGAATGTGAGAACTACAAAGCAGTTTATTGATTACTTAGTACATGCCCTCATTGTACAGATGGGGAAAGAGAGATTGCCCATATTCACACATCTGGTTGGTGGAAAAGAGCTTGATCTCATTACCCAGAGCTGCAGGCTTTTTGGGTAATGACTTCAGTGACCAGAGAAACCTGTTGTCCTATTCCTTGACTCCTGTGGCCATATTTCCCTTTTTCCAACTTATTTCTCCTTTCATGAGTTCTCTTAATGGGGCCTTATGTGGTGACTCGAGATGAGAACAAGTGCCAGCTTCAGCTGCACATATACTAAAATTGGAGCAATAGAGATTAGCATGGCCGCTGCACAAGAATGGCACACAAATCCACAGAGCATTCCATATTTTCATATACATTGAACATTTTTTAAAAAGAGAACCAAGTAATGTGTTGAAATGGAACACACAGCGAGCGCTAACCCAGTGCCTGGCCTGTGCCCAGTCTACGGCTGATGCAGTCCAATCTGGTTCCCACAAAGGTGCCATCATCTCAGCCATGTCCAAGGATCTCATCATTCCCCTACTCAGGATAGAGTCCAGGCTTCCTTCTATGGCTTCCCACTGGCTTCATGAGATGGCGTATACCCGTGTCCCATAACCACTGGCACCCCTCTCTTCGTGCCACCCCCGCCCCCATCTTACCCAATGGTCTCGGCATACTGATGTGTTTCTTTTTTTGTCATTTCCTTAAATGCCCTCATTCACCCTTGCACATTCAATTATACCCTCCTGCTAGAAACTTCCAGCTCCCCCAACCACACTTTACACTTCCCTTCACCTGGTTAACTCTGATTCATCCTTTCGTCTCAGCTGAGACACCAGTTTTCTCAGTCTGGATTAGAGGCCCTCCGCCTGACCTTCTAAAGTACCTTTTACTTTCTCTACGCTGCCACTTACCACTCTGTACTGCACCTGCCTATTGACTGAGCTAGATCTCCCATTAGAAAATAAGCTCCAGGAGGACAGGGTTTGCCACATTCACCCTGCAGACCACCTGCCCCGTGACAGGCACTCCACGAACAGGTGAATGAACTCTTATGAAAATGATGCTACTATTACTAGAACAAATAACAACAGCTGACACTTGCTGAGTGCCAGAAACTATGCTAAGTGCTTTACATGCCTCATCTAATGTATCTTAGTTCTTGTAGTAAATGAAGGAGATGAGAGACCAGGGTTCTAATCCTGGCTCTGTCACCAGCTGACTCTGTGACTTTCAGTGGTTACCATGGTTTCCTCATCTTTAGAATGGATGAGAGAGAAGGGAACAGACCGGACTGAACTCCTCCATTCTTTTTTTGAGGCAAAGAGGGAATCGGCAGTGAGTCTAAGTGGGCCTAGGGGGAATCCACCCTCAGGATTCAGAGAACCAGCAGACATGGAGGGTCAACTTTCTAGTCCGGGAGCAGGAGGAGACGGATCTGGCAGAGGCTGGGAAGGGCAGCGGGTTGCTATCCCATGCTGTGGTAGAACTACAAAATAGAGAAGCCCGCTGCTAGCTGAGTCATTAACGCTGGTCTTCTCGCCGTCACCTCGGGCATTGTCTGATTTAAGTGTAATAGCTTGTTTGGTGGATTTTGCCTTCTATAGAAATCCCCCCAAGAGTGAAGTGCTGCATTCAGCCTGGAGAGCACAGGCCTTTGTGCACTGATGGCCCGGCCTCGGCTGAATGTGTTTGGAGTTGGTTATCAAAGGGGAGGATAAATTAGAGCACAGGGCTGAAAAGAGAGGAAGAGGGGGCCCTTTCATGAGCAGGGCTGAGCACTTAGGCAGCTGACTTGGGGCCGGGAAGCCCCAAGGCTGTCCCTCTTGCCTTTTGGCAAGGGTAGTGCTACAGGCAGGGCTGGCTGTGGGCTGGCAGAGCCCAGATTCCAAGCTCCAACCGGGCCTTTGGGAGGAAGGAGGTGGGGGGGGCAAGTGATGGCCCCAGCAGAATGGCCTCCACCTTCCTGGGCAGGAGGAGGGTTGCTAGGGGCCGGTGAACGGATCTTTTCCCCTCACTACCTCACTGTCCTTTCCCTGTCAGCACTGTTTAGATGTTTGCACAAGCCTTAAGTCCTCTCTGGATTTATTAAAATTAAGGTGTGATGGTTCCGCAGGCTCCAAGGGGCCTCTCCAGGCCTGTGGATGCTATCCAGGGGCTTGGGTCCCCCTCTTTCCTGCCTATCTCCCTCCAGCCCCTAAATACACACTTACAAGCTGGTTCTCAGGCCAATTTTATGGCGTGCATGGATCAGCCACGAGTGTGGAGCTCCCGGAAAAAGAGATCCTGGGCACTCATCCCTCTCTATGGACTTGGCTTCTGATGTCCAGATTCAGAGGCCAAGCTGGGCACAGCTGTCAGCTGAGTCACAGGCAAGGCTGCCTAAATAATAAATTGCACTGAGTGTGCAGCTTCTTCCTGCAGGGCTGTCTCACTCTATTTTCCAGTAGGTCTTTTATGCCCCCACCCCCTGGCAGTATCCATAGGCCCCTTATTGACGGTTTCTTACCATTTGGGATCCAGACCAACAAGGATCATTTCTTCAGAAACCGGCGACCTGCCTTTTGCTTGCCCATGAATGAGCCCTTAATAAGACAACCTTAGAGGCACATCATTCTCCAGCTGGACGAAGCCCAAGACACCGCGCTGCAGACCTGTTATTAAGACCTGTTTAGAGCTACAGATGTTTTTAAGAATTTTCTAAACGTTATGACCCCTCACTCCAGCAAAACACACATATTCTCCTGCTTACAAAATTTGCCTTCTATTTTGGAGTGGGGGACGGTTATATCCTCTAAATCTGTGCATACTTTCTACCCTGGCCACACATCTGAATTCACAGGGAGCTTTAATAAAAATCTGAGGTCTGGGCTTTATACACGGAGACTCTCATTTAATTTGTCTTGGGTGGGGTTTCGGCATTTATATTTTTCCCCCCAAAACACTCTAGGTGATTTTAATGCAGCCAGGATTGAGAGTCATTGCCTTAGGGGTTCTTAGGACCCTCTCCCCCAGTTAAGAAGCCCAGCTGTTGCTAGTTATGGGTTAGACACCATGAGTCGATTCACTATTTTGCCCTGCATTTAAAATCCTTTCCTTCTTTCCCCCTTGAGGGACGCTTCCTTAGTGTTCACTTAAAATAATTTAAGCATACCACAGTGGCAAAGGAGCTTGGTTGCCTTGATGTGTTCCTGTCATTTCAAGGAGCTCAATAAAAATTTAGTTTCGGTGTTCGCTCAATGCAACTTCCACATAGAGGTCTTATGTTGCAAACCAGATTTCTCTTTTCATCTGGTCACCCCCAGGGAAATTGTGTATTTGAAATTCAAACAATATTTGGGCAAAAAGAGTTTCTCATTATATGCGGTGGGGAAGGGCAATGGGAGGAAAGCGCGGAGAAATGATTGAGTGACATTTCTATTTGCCGGTTTGACTTCTCCACCAGTGGCAGCTGTGGTTTGGGGCTGCCGAGAAGCCTCAGCTTCCCGGTGTGGACTGGAAATGCCGGGCCTCTGGAAAAAATAATGTGGAGGAGGAAAACATGAGAATGGATTTGAAGAGTCAGTGTGACCTCAAGCTGATGTTTCCGGTGACAATGAGAGAGTTCTTGTGTTTTGCACAGGTTCTCTTTAGAAAGGGGACTAAGTTCTAGCCTCTCAAGATCAGCAGGAACTCAGAGGTCATCCGTGTCCACCTTCTCAGGCAGGTGAATCCTCTCTATCCCATCCAGACGCCAGTCAAGCACTTAAATGGATTCATACAGAAAACATTTCTGGTAATGTCTGGCACCTAGCAAGGAGTTTGGGGGACTTCAGAGACTGACAGGATAATGCCTGCCCTTGAGTAACTTACAGTTTCCTGAAGGACTCAAATGGCTGAAACATCCGGGAGGTGGTGATAAACGCTGTACAGGAAGCAGCCAAGGGAAGAACATTAGCCTTGACTAAGAGTTCATTAGGAGCCAGGTATGTGTCCCAAATGCCTTCTCTTAATCCTTGCAACAGCTCCCACAGATAAGTACTATTATCATCACCCCCTTTTACAGACAGTGAAACTGATGCTTGCAGGGGTGAATTAGCTTTCTCAAGGTGACAGAGTCAATAATGAAAGAGTGAGTATGTGAACCCAGTAGGACCCAGACCTATGCTTGTGCCACCAGAACAAACAACTTGCCTAAGGGGAGTTCAGGAAGGGCAAGGACTAGCATTTGGCTGGGGAGGGAGATGGGGGGCGGATTTGGGCAAGTGGCAGAAAGGTGTCACAGGGTGAAGGGATACTGAGGACAGAGGCTGCTAGTGCTTGGGGAAGAAAAAGTAGCACCTTGGACTGGAATGAAAGAGGGGCAAGGATGATGCAAAGCGGGAAGGGATATGAGGATAGAAGGCATGGAATGCCAAGAGGTGGTATTTGTGGTGGGCGATCCCAAAAGTTTTGGAGGGAGGAGGGAGTATAATGCGATCATTGCTACTCTTGACTGACAAATAAGTGTAGAGACTTTGAATACTGGCACTGTCATTTTCTAGCTATGGAACATTGCACAGATTATTTACTGTCTCCGTGCCTCCGTCCCCTCATCTGTAAAATGGGAATGATAAATAGTACTTACTTCATGCAGTTACACAGATCAAGTAAGTAACATACAAGGAGCTTAGAACATTGCCTGACACAAAGCAAACTCTTCATAAATGTTGGGTATAATTTTTACCCATTGGGAATTTAATTCTGATAAAGCAGGTAGTAAAAGGGAACAGGTGGAAGGCCTGGATGGTAGTTGGAAACCCATTATAATAGGCTAGGAAAGGAGGTCGAAGGGCTTAACCTGGACTAGAAAGGATGGTATCCCTGTAGAGGGGGTGAGAAACGCTGGGGAGGTGACTCTCTGATGACTGTGGAGGTCGATTCAGGAGTGGCCCAGACAGCTCACCTGGAAGAAGAGCAGTGCCAGTCAGAGATCCCCGGACACCAGGAGAGGTTGCAGGTGAGTGAGGGGAAGATGAGAAGTTTGGTTTAAGCCTGTGTTAAACAACAGTGAAAAGTAATCACAGAGCCTCAAGAGGAGGCCGGGAGGGCAGCCTCACACCCACTGGACTTGTTTCTGGGTGGCTGCTCTGTTCCTTTGCCCCCTCCTGAGTCCCGCAAAACCCCATCCATGTTGCCCTTGACTAGGGTACCTGTGACTCCTCTATGCCTCTTCCTGAGCCCTACATACCCTCTAAGCTGCTTTCCCTAACGGGCAAGACACTAGGATCCTGGGTCTCTGCCATAGCAGGTGATGTTTCCTGCCTTTCCTAGAGGTGGCTGGGTGTGAGGGATGGGTGGGCAGAATCCCAGACTGTGTGGACTAAGAGAGGAGAGGATTTAGGAGATGGTGGTCAGTGGCAGTAGGAAAAAAGTGCCTCGGGAGGAGAAAATGATGAATGACCAGCTTCAAGGGGTTCCTGTTGCCACAAGACTCAGTTGTTGTGGGGTCCAGTGTCCTTCTGAATTCTCCACCCCCATCCAATACTGTCAGGTGGCATCGTGGGTGGGTACCAGCTCGCTGAGGGAGACTAGATGGCTGCTGGTGAGTAGGGGGCTCAACCTGGAGCCCCTGTCCTCCATCTTGCCTTCTGGCCACTTCGCTGCTGCTGCTGCCACTGGTGTGCATTCGGATGGTTCCCAGAGTTCCGCATCAGAGATTCAGACAAGAGGAGCTTGCAACTGAAGGGGTGAGTCTTATAACAGAATTACCAGCCTGCTGTCAACCAGGCGCTCTGCCTCTGCAGAACAGACTCCAGACAGGTTGCAACATGTCAGGCCGTGCCTGCCTGGGCTTGGCAGGGGGTCCTATGGGCAGACAGAGTCAATTACCCAGAAAGGGTTCCACTTAACTTCCCCCGCTGCTCACGAGGGCCCTGCCCCAGCCTCCGCAGCCTCGCCAGCCTCTGCCAAAACACCGTCATCCTGGGCTGGAGTTGGCTGCCTGCCAGCCCTGTCTTTGGGTACATCCCGTGCCACCCGTTCCAGGGGCCCAGTCTCCCATCCCCATCAGCTTTAAGGCTCCCTGTGCCAGCCCTTGGCCAGTGTATTCCCGTTTCTTCCCCTGTAGACTTCATAGGGTCCTTAGGTGGGAGGACGTCAACAGGCTGTCTCATTTGTCAGATCTACTTGGTAGGTGGGCTTCTCCCCTCTGTGACACAAGCATCCCCCATTGCTCTAGAACAGCGGTTATGATTTGGGATCTGGAACCAGACAGACATGGCCTGAAGTCTGGCTCAGCAGCGTACTACTGTGTGACCAGGCACATTCCTCTAACCTCTTTAAACTTGAGTTTCACCATTAAGGAATTGAGACTAATAATAGTATACCTCTCAGAGGATGATGATGATGATGGTGATTTTTTGAGTGAGTGTCTCACTCTGCCACCCAGGCTGGAGTGTAGTGGAACAATCATGGCTCATCACAGCCTTGGCCTCCTGGGTTCGGGTGATCCTCTTGCCCCAGCCTGCTGAGTAACTGGGATTACAGTCACAGGCCACCGTGTCTAGCTATTTTTTTTTTAATTTTTGGTAGAGATGAGGCCTTGCTATGTTGCCCAGGTTGGTGTTGAATTCCTGTGCCCAACCAGGATTATTTTGAAGATCAAAGAATGTAGTGGGTGTTGATACTTGAGGTGCTTGGCACACAAATGCTTAAGAGATAACTCCTTCTTCCTCTTCCTCCTCCTCTTTTTCTTCCTCTCCCGTTTCCTCACCACTCCCTCCCTCTTCCTCTCCCTCCCACCTCCTCCCTCTCTTTCTTCCATCCTCCTCCCCCTCCCCCGCTCTTCCTTCTTCCTTCACAGTGCTCACTTATCAGGTAGTTTGTTTAGTCCCTCCTCTCCCTTCTCAGATACCAGAATTGGAAGAAAACCTACCTTCTAGTCCGAGTTTATCTACCAATTCTCTTCAAAAAAAAGTTAGTCTACAATGCCAAAACATATCATGCAATTAGGGTATGTTTCCCCCAATTGGTGAATGCACAGGTTAAGAACCTTGGGTGATTTTAAGCCCTAAGGGCCACTGGCTTCTGTTTAACCATTGAAATCTCATGGTTCACAGACATTTCCTCTCTGTACACCCCCTCAACCCGCCCAGTCATCTCCTACATGTTTGCTGTTGGTCGTAACCATCCAAAAGGTGTAGTTTAGAGCTTTGGAAGTTTAATGCTATGATGGGATACCAGCTTCAATACCTGCCCAGTGGGTAGAAGGCAGAACTCATAGTCATTTAGCCATTAAGTCACTCAACAAGCACTCATTGAGAGCTAACTGTGTACTTGGGAGCTGAGGGCTTAAAGACAGGTAAGACATAGGCCCAGCCCCCAAAGAGTGAGCAGTCTGCTGGAGAGGAGGAGAAGTCAACAGGTCACTACACTTGAATGTGCTGTATGTTACTACTGACATAGAGTAATGCCGCTAGAGGAGAGGGTTCGGACTCAGTGGAGAACCATGTTCTGTAGGTCAGGCAGGATTTAGCTGAGAGAAGCTGGAAACATGGAAACCTGCACTGTCCCTCCACCTTCTTGGGGAGTTGTGGTAGCTAAGGATGGAACAACTGACTACGTAGTGGACTGCACTCCAGCCACCAGCAGTCTTTCCCAAGTTGGACTCTTGAAATCTGCATGCAGGGCCCTCTGTCTGAGAGACATCCATCCCTGGAGCCCAAGCTGAGACTGGAGCAGAAGGCTGTCTCTGGGCGCATCTCAGGTATGGGGCAGTGTCCCTCATCTGTCTCCCTTGCTATGGAGGTACATTGGTGAGGTGGGACTGACGGATTCTGTGAGCAGTGACTGAACCCCAGCACTATACTAATTGTGCTAGACAGAGCTGTTTAAATACCACCAGACAGAATATTACTCAAATTAAAATGAGGCCTTAAATGTCATTATTTGTGTCATTATTAATAGCCCCTAATTGTGTTCTCTAATCATCATGAAATTATGTTAGTATTAATATTCACGTCAAAGCTGCCTAGGGAACTTGGAAGATTTAAAAAAAATTATACCATATGTCAGTTCCCATGAATGTGAAGCAAATGCTAGTTTTCGTGCTTTCGTTCAGGCCGGAGATGAAACTGTGACCTGTCACGGTCAGGGACCGGGGCAGCCCTCATCTCCTGCTCTCTGAGGGACTGACTCCTGGCCCTCTCCACCTGGCAAGACCCTGAAAGGCATCGGTAGGCCCTGTTCTCACAGAATACCCCGCAGACCTTATATTCACTGCTCTCACTGGCAGGAGAATTGGGCAGTGTTTGGTGCTCTGAGACATGACACTTCTCTTCTCCTCCAGCTATGACACCTGCCTCTGTCTAGACACCATAATAAAAAAATACGTTGCAATTCCGCCCGGCCTCACCCTCCAGCTACTCACAGACTCCACCTCAGTGTATTTTGGAACCCGCCCAAAGTGCCCTCTGTTGCTTGGAGAAGTGATGTGAAAGAAATAGGGTTGAGGCTCCCAGAGAAATTTATTGTGTAATATATTATAGGAAGAACTTTCAGAAAATGTAGTACTTAGAGACTCAGAATTGAAAAGTATATACAAGGTGTCCATAAAATCTGGAAACTGGTGAATCTACCTAGGTCTTCAAGGATCACTTCCTATGATGAGTAAAATAATATTATACTTGTTTCCACACCTTATGCATGACTTGTACTTTGCCCAGGGCTAACTCTGCCAGGGCTTCTTTGGGGAAAAGCAGTGACTCCCAATATTGGGATGGGGCTCCTTGTGGATGCTTCCTTTCCTTATCAGAGGCATCAAGAGTAGAGGATGAGCTGAACTACGCCTCCCCTTGCGTCACGTGGGACTCTGGTTCGGCATCCGCCTCAGACTGACATCAGGAGTACAAGGTGGTATGTGTGTGTGTGTGGGGGGGTGATGGTGACAAGGCAGCAGTATTGCCAATTACAGCTTCCCTCCCTAGGGGGATGTGTGGGGCGAGTGCCCTGGGACCCCCAGAGGCATCAGCCTCCTGCTGACATCACTCACTGGCTCCTCTTCATCGTTTCTACAACATTCCTTTAGGCTGCCTGCTCAATGCCTCAGTCATCCACTAATGGAGTCCACGTGACTGCGACGTGTCAGACAAATCTGGGGCAACCGCCTCACTCTCTTCCCAGAACCCTTGGAATTCTCTGGAACTGAGAATATTCAAATGCCTTTCTTGGTGAAACAGCAGGCTTCCAAGCCCCCAAATATTATGACTTGAGTTAAATATAACCCAGAGCACGAAAATAACGGCACAACATGGAACAGGGAAGCCATGGAGTGAACGGCTTGTGGTACATGCACACGCACACACACACACACACACACACACACACACACAAACACACATACACACATACACACATACCCTGTGTCTGTCACCCTGGGTGTGGCAGGGCGACTACAGACCCCACAGCCACACACAGCCAGAAAATCCATAAAATCACATAGAGAAGCTTGATGTATTCTGGGCTGGTGAGTTGCTACTTCAGCCTGGATAGGCCTTAAGTCAGCTGGTATCTGTGTGTATATGTGTGTGTGTATTTTTTTCTCCTAATCAGATGTGGTATGATTCAAAGAGTGGGAGGAGGAACTCTCTTACTGTGGCGTGGAAAGGGAGACTCGCCTGCTTTCTCAGACGTGAAGGGAGAATCGGGCAGGGCCGGAACACTCACAGGCAGAATCAGATGTGGGCTATGCACGCCCATACTTATTTCTCAGCTCAGAGGGCAAACAACATCGCCCCCTCAGTCACTAGTTGCTTTTTAAGATAATCTGGAAGGAGCAGCCTTGACCTATGGAGGGAGGGGTGGGCGGGCGAGTGTTTGGACCTCAAGCTGGGTTCTGCAGCCCCTTGTAATCGCATGCATAAGTTTGTGGTGAAAACCCAGTGGGTCATAGATAAGCAAAAGGTCTTCTGAAAGTCAGACTCTCTGAATTCCAAAACCAATGATTATAGTAATTGTTGGCCTAGGGCTGGATTTGAACCACTGAACCTGGAATAGCAGAGTTGAACAGACCCCTTTCAGAGCCACTCCACCACCAAGTTACCCGGCAACACGGCCACGTGGCTGCTCCTGTTCTCTTTGCTGTAGGCCAAACAGCAGATAGCACAGGCCATTTCAAAAGAGCAGATATATTGGCATCTTCTTTGTAATACTAATACCTTATACATGTTGGAGGATTTATAGCTTCGGTAACATGCTTTCTCTTAAATGCCTCCTTTGATCCTCACAAGGTAAGTGGAGCAGATATAATTATCCTCCACTTTACAGATGAGAAAATTGAGTCTCAAGACAGGTATCGGCCAAAGGCTATTGGCCTACAAGTGACAGAAGTGGAATTGACCCCAAGCCTTCTGATGGCTAGTGTTCCATTCTGAAATGCCCCCTCTTAGATAACACATCACTCTCTGTCCCCTGACTCCCACTCAGAGGCGGCTTGGGAATTCTGGGGACAGTCAGGAGGCTAGCTAGACCCTGAATTCTATAAAGGAGGTGACAATATCAGCACGTTTCCTACCCTTCCCTGAACCTGTTTTTTTCTCAGCCATGTCTCAGGCATGCATGAAATCAAGTCCAGAGTGGTCACGGGAAGGCATGAAAGGAAGGTGGTGGGGTCTCAGGGTCTCTGCTTTTGTTCTCTGGTTTCTTTCTTAAAGATAGTCAGCAGATGCCGGGCTCGGTGGCTCAGCCTGTAATCCCGCGCCTTTGGGAGGCTGAGGTGAGTGGATTGCCTGAGCCCGCGGGTTCGAGACCCGCCTGGCAACTTGGCGAGACCTCATCTCTACAATAAATCAAAAAAAAATTAGCTGGGAGTGGTAGTGTGCGCCTGTAGTTCCAGCTACTTGGAAGGCCGAGGCGGAAGGATCGCCAGAGCCCAGCAGGTCGAGGCTGCGGTGGCCGCGATCGGCCACTGCACTCCAGTCTGGGCGACAGAGTGAGACTCCAACTCAAAAAAAAAAAAAGATAGTCAGCAGAAATTTCCCCTACTCCTCTTGAATCTGAAAACAAAACCACGAAAGCACTTCTCCCTCATCCTACCTCTCATTTGAGAGAGGGCTTGGATGGAGGAAGGGGGTTCCTACTTCTCTCGCCTGCTGACGTGAAGGTTTTAGGAAGAGGAGAGAGCAATACTGAGAACTCCTGCCCTGTATTCACACCTGGAGCTGTCTACCTGTCTTCTGCCTAGGAACACAGTCCTAGGGAAACTCACAAAAACACTTGGTTTCTACAGCACCCTCTTGCATCCTACACACACTGTCCAGTTTCCCACCTCTGTGCCCCACAAACCCTCCTCCTCCCCATCTTCTGCTCTACAAAGCCCCGGCTAGAAGTTGACAAAGCTGACTGGTTGCTTAATGTGCTACAGGTGTTGTTGCTAGGCAACCACCCCACTCGGCAGCTCAGACTCTGTCAGCCCAGATCAAACCCCTGGTAGCACTTAACCCCGTCACTGCTTAACGCAAACACTAATTACCCAGGCCCACCAAACGACACATTTATAAGCCGTAATCAAGGGCCAGGAGGGAGGATTCTCGGCACCTTCAGTCCTTCAACCTACACTTCCTACCACTGAGCCTGGGGGCAGGCTGTCACAAGCAAGATTTCGAGGCCTTTTGCTTGTAAGTGGTGGTTCCTCCTTTCGACCATACCAGGTGGGCACAGAATTGTAGGGTTGGTCATCCCTCTTCACAGGGCTGAATTCTACTGGAGTCACCCAAATGCCTTCAGTTTCCAGCTCTCTGGTCTCTAGAGAAGAGGTTGCAGAGCCTGTTTCTGCAGCTTAAACTACACTTAGGTTAAGACTCTAGGCCCAAAACATCACAGTTATATGTGAAATTCATTTATTTGATGTCATCTGTACTCGGTTGAGCAGGAGATGAAAACCAATTTTTTGACAATTCTTCTGACACTTGAGTGTTTTTATGCACTTGTGTAATTAGGCTCATTTCCCTGGATGGAATAACTCACATTCCTTTAGCTTGACCAGGAATCACAGGTAGCTTAGACATGTAGATTGAGACTTACATATATCAACTTTAGCAGAATCGGTCTGTTCTTGAGTTGGACTCTCCTTGCATGCTGTGATCACACTGATAACTCAACGTAGTTGCAGTCCCAGGGCTCTAGCATATGGATAGAACCATCTCTATCTCACATGTGAGAAACTGAGGTCCGAAGAGGTTACATAATTCTGCCAAGTTTGCACAACCAGTAAGTGACACAGCCGCCATTCCAAACTCTATTTTTTCCCAGATGATATGCTGCCTCCTAGGAGATTGGAAACCATAACTCAGAGAGGTTGAGTGACTTGCCTGAGATGCTGCTGCCAGTTGGTAACGGGACAGAGATTTGACTCAGGATTGTTCTGACTCTAAAGTCCTCTTCATGTTCTGTCTTCTATACCTTTTCGAGTGATTCCTCCAGTTTCTGTGTTGGATGGTGCCTCCTCAGAGGTAAAAGTACTAACTGCAACTATTAGTGAATGCACGAACACAACCATGTTCTACATTTCTATTTCCTAAGCCACAGCATAGGGCTGACAGGGATGAGAAGAGACCATTAAGTAGCAGAGCAAACTCCCCCGTCTCATCTTTCTACCTTTTTCTCATGAGACTAAATTCTGCCTATAAACCAGATTATAGGAGATTCCCATGTGGCACTGACTCTCCTTTCTGCTGGTAGTCCTGAATGCCATGGGCAAATCAAGGCCTGCAGGACCATGGAAACGGAGAGTCCCATGCATTCCCAAAAGGCAGTTTTCCCCAAGCAGGTGGGGCACTTCCCTGTGACGCCAGAACACCGGACAGAATGTTAGGGGGTCACTACTACCTTCTTTTCCAGCTGGAAAAATCAGTTAACCCTTTTCCTGTTGGCAATTGTTTAATTATTCAGAGGTAAAGGAGCAGAGAGATTTTGCTTTCCTTGCGCTCTTAGGCTCACTTTTCTTTTTTTTTTTTTTTTTTTTTTTGAGCCAGGGTCTCACTCTGTTGCTCAGGCTAGAGTGTAGTGGCATACTCATGGCCACCCTACCATCGACCTGCTGGCCTCAGACCATCCTTCTGCCTCAGCCTTCCAAATAACTGGAACTACAGGTGCGTGCTGCCACGCCTGGCTAATTTTTTTTTTTTTTTTGATATAATGTAGAGACAAGGTCTCACCAAGTTGCCCAGACTGGTCTTGAACCCCTGGGCTCAGACAATCCTCTAGCCTCGGCCTCCCAAAGTGCTGGCATTATAGGCTTGAGACACCACGCCCAGAGCTCACTACTTATTTAGCAACAAATAATTCAACCTCAGTCCAAACTCCATGTAAGGATCAGGATCCCTGTGAAAGGAATATGCTGGGTATTGCACTAGGGCTTGCATGCACATTCTCATTTGACCTTTCCCAGGGTGCTAGCATGTAGATAGAATCATCTCTATCCTCCATGTGAGAAACTGAGGTCCAAAGAAGTTATATAATTTGGCCAAGTTTGTACAACCAGTAGGTGACACAGCCATCATCCTAAAGCCTGTTTTTTCCACGATGATACACTGCCTCCCAGGAGATTGGAAACCATAGCTCAGAGAGGTTGAGTGACTTGCCTGAGATGCTGCCCGTTGGTAATGGGACAGAGATTTGACTCAGGATTGATCTGACTCTAAAGTCCCTTAAATGTTTCATCTTCTATACCTTTTCGAGTGGTTCCTCCGGTTTCTGTGTTGGATGGTGCCTTCTCAGGGGTAAAAGTCCATATGTCCAGTATAGAGAAGGGCTTTCTAGGAAGTAGCATAGACTGTGCCCTGAACAGACTGCATTCTGAAGTTGGGAGGGAGGTCATGTTGATCTCTTTATCTCTTTTCCATTTCCTTAAAAGGACCACACTGAAGAGAGAGACAGAAAGAGAGAGAGAGACAGCAAGAGAGGGAGAGAACAAGAGAGAGAGAAAGACAGAGCAATTCAGAGACAGAGACAGAGACAGGGACAGAGAGACAGAGTGAGAGAGAGTGTGAGAGAGCAAGAGTGAGCAAGAGAAAGAGAGAGAGAGAGAGAGAGAGAGAGAGAAAACGAGAGAGAGAGACTGACTTCTTGTTCCTGCAGCCCCAATGGCTCCCTGCTTCCCTCCCTCATCTTGAGTCAGTAATGTCTTGGCTTTGGGCTAAGCCAATGTTGCCAGCTGGTGGCATTAAGAGTTGGGATTGCCAGCTCGGTCACAGGTGACAGGATTGGGAACATCATATGGCCCTGGCTCCCTCCCAGTAGACCCAATGGGTCATTGGAAAGCCCTGGTTGGGAGCTAAGTGGAGGCACAAAGAGGGTGTCTCTTGTGGGTCCAAGTGGAGAGGGGGATGAAGGGCTCGCCCCGTGAGTTTAACACTTTCATGCATGTGGTTTCTCCATAAAGTATTAATAATGTTCCTATAATTGATACTTCAGGGCAATAACCTCTGACAAAATGGCCCTGATTAGCAGATAATTGAGTGTGTTGGATTGTGTCCTGAGAGAGCTGAACGCCAGGCAAGGCCCATTAGCCCATCATAATGACCCCTTTTGTCAGGTATTAGTGTCATTAAGAGCCTGCTCTCAGAAATCAGTCCCTTTATTTAACTCTTTTCCCTAATTATATGGATCATTTTACAAATCAAAGCAAATGTTTGCATACAGCCCCCAGTCACGCAATGGAGTCAGGTGATGGAGGAGCATGCTGGAGGTTTCTGAGTGGAGAGTCCTTGGTGAGGAGGACACTCTTTGTCACTGGGAATTTTCTGGAGGCGATGGGCGTCCCCTTGGGAGTCCAACCATCATTCTGCAGGGCACCCTGGCAGTTTGGGTGCCTGGGTGAGGGAACATTGCGTAAGAGGTACCTTGCCAAGTGAGCTTGCAGGCCACACATAAGTCAGCCCCTGGATCCATCTTGGCAAAACATCTGGCCTCCTGGATTCTGACTAGCTGGACCCTAACACAAAGAGCACTAGGCTGAGACTGGTTGACACCTGAGCCCAGCCACAGGGCACTCGAAGACACAGGCCTCCTGAGCTAGTCATCTGGGTTATGCCCAGGGTAGTCTTATATCTCTGTCAGGACACAGGAACCTCTGGGAATGACTGAGAAGAAAAAGCAGGACCCGAATCCTCCGGATCTGGGAAGATGTTGCCACAGTGGACAGGTGTCCACATTTAGAGCTGCTGGCTAGGTAAGCAGCTAGTGCTGCTGGGACTCTTGGGGACTTAGAGCGTGATCAGCCCCCAGGCCACATACATGGAGGTTGACACAACAGGGAGCTCAAGGGACAGAAAGTCGCTTTCTGGCCTGTTCTCCCTAGTGCCTTCTCACTCATTAAAAAGTATAGACAGTCTCCTGTTTTTTTTGAACCCAGTCACTGCCTGACACCTTTTCTATCCTCCCCAGCTCTGTACAAAGCTTTTTATCCCAGGGCGGGTTCAATGTGGGTGGATTAGAAAGAGGTCTTAGTCTCCAGCATGAATTGCTTAGAGACAAGGGACTGATAACTTTTTGGCAGTTAAGAAGGGTATATTTTTTATATAAATCAAAGATGAAGGTGGAAGGATATCTCCTATTACAGGAAAGGCCCAGGTTTCTGAGCCCTTTGTTGCTGAGCTGTGGATAATGCACTTATCTGGCAACCCGATGGGTGAATTTCCCGAGAGGAGGCAGGACCTGTGGTGGGGTCCAGGGTGGTATCTCTGGACCACATCGCCTCTTCTCCCTTCCCCATTTTTACGCAGCCAATGCTCCTTGAGTTTGCTTGTCTTTGTTTTAATCAGTGGGGCTTGTGCTCCTTTGATTTGCATTGGGCCCGGTGAATTTCCTAGCGTTGGCCTTGGGTGGAGGGCTGCCAGCCGTGCGGAGAAACTGCTGGGGTTTCTGCCGAAGAAGCAAAATTTTGGTGGTGGAGTGTGACATTCTCCTCTCAGAAATAATACCTTTCATTTAAGGTAGGAGAGGAGGTTTGACATCCCATGAAAATATGATTTTCAGCACTGTTCTGCTAGGGGTAGATTTTTTTCTGTGGGGCCAAGTTGCTGAACCAGGGAATGAAAACCCTAAGCTGTTGATGAAGAGTGGTAGTTTGAGGGACACTATACAGGACTCCTCTGAGAAGGGGGCTGAAGGTGGGGACATGCTACTTTCTGGCTGCAGCTCCCCCAGGAGTCCGGTTATGCTCAGACCCCAAGGAATGATGCCCCCGGGGACAAAAAGCCCGCATCTCAAAAACCTGAATACTGAGATTACAATGGTGTTATGTGTGTTTAGACTCATAAATTGATGAATATTCCATACGATGCCAATTTCTAGGTCGTAATGTAGAATTTTATGTTTAATCAGTCAGCAAACATTTCTTAAACATTCCACTGCCTGAAGACGTGAACCAGACACTGAGTATAGGTAAATGAATGGGACATGGGCCTCACCCTTAAGGAGCTAGCTCACAACCTCCTAGATGTGTGGTGGTGGTGGGATATACATAGCCCTCGATTCAACCCATTGTATTGATACCATAATAGAGAAGTAAACCAGATGTTATGGAAAACCGCAGGGGGAAATACCTAACTGCCTCTGCCCAAAAAAGAAGTAGAAGGTTTTCTTGAAGAAGCAATGCTTAAGCTGAGATTTGAGAATTTGTCACATGAAGGAATGAAATAAAATACCAGAAGAACAAAGAGCAACTATAATCTATTTAGTTATGTGCTATTATTTTTAGAGACAGTGTCTCACTGTGTCACCCAGGCTGGAGTGCAGCAGTGCTATCATACCTTGATTGAGCTTAAGCTATCCTCCTACCTCAGCCTTCTGAAGAGTGGGGCCTACAGTCATGTGCCACTGTGCCCAGTTAATTTTAAAAATTTTTTTTTGTAGAGATGGGGAGTTGTTATGTTGCCAAGGCTGGTCTCAAACTCCTGGCCTCAACTGATCCTCTCACCTTGGCCTCCCAAAGTGCTGGGATTATAAGCATGAGCTACCACATCCAGCCTACAGCTACAATTTACTAGGGAATCTAGTATAATAATCATAATACCCTCATCTTATGGAGTAATTAGTGTATGCCAAATGCTTTGTATAACTTACCTCCTTTGTTCCTCACAGCAACCTTATAAGATGGGTATTTTCTTTTCTTTTCTTTTTTTTTTTTTTGAGTCAGAGTCTCACTCTGTCACCCAGGCTGGAGTGCAATGGCATGCTCACAACCACCCCAGCATCGACCTGCTGGACTCAGGTGATCCTTCCACCTCAGCCTTCCAACTAGCCAGAACTACAGGCGCATGCTATCATGCCTGGCTAATTTTTTGATGTATTGTTGAGACGAGGTCTCACCAAGTTGCCCAGGCTGGTCTTGAACCCCTGGATTCGGGCAATCCTCTCACCTCAGCCTCCCAAAGAAGATGGGTATTTTTGATACCTTCACTTTACAGTTGAGAAAACAGAGGTTTTGAGGGAATTTATAACGATCTAATAATCTGCTAGAGTAACACAATTATTAAGTGTTGGACC
>CAUYQG010133433.1:0-11387 GCA_963574415.1 Tarsius wallacei
AGCGCGCGCCTGTAGTTCCAGCTACTTGGAAGGCTGAGGCGGAAGGATCGCCGGAGCCCAGCAGGTCGAGGCTGCAGTGGCCAGGAGCGGCCACTGCACTCCAGTCTGGGTGACAGAGTGAGACTCCAACTCAAAAAAAAAAAATAAATAAATAAATAAATAAAAGGCAGATCTCTGCTCTGCTGATCCCAGGAATCTGTATTTGGTAGGGTACCAAGTGTCATTCTCTGCACACTGTGTCTGGACCTTTGAGAAAGATGACTTGCAAGTGATTCTCCTCGTCCCCTCTTCTTAGAACACAGGAAGTTGTAAGTCTGTTTCATTAGCTGTTAATATTAAATTTCATCACAAAACTCTTCCCACCACACAGATGATTTCCATGACTCCGATGGCTTGGGAGGCAGGAAGCCTGTTTCACAGCACTGGCTCCACCACCTCCAGCAGGCAGTCCCTGCCCCTGCATCGCACTTTCTTTCTGCTCTGAAATGGGAATGACACTCGGTACGGTACCTACTTTCCTTACAGATTGGTGTTGAAGATTAAATGCGAAAAAATATAAGACATTGCTTTGTAAACTGTAAAGGATTTGACCAAAACTATTAAAACAAGAGACTGCATTTAAAAAACTCATCTGCTAAAATTCTGGAGAAAGATTGTCTTCTAATGATGTTTCGCATCAGGGATTTGAGTGGCTTTGCCAATGTTTCTGATCAAACATATGTCTGAGGAGAGACAGTTGTGATCTCACTGCATTTTAAGTTGTGGCATCTCAGCCCCACCCTGTTTTAGCCTACCCAGATACATTTAACAGCTTTGCAATGTAGTTTTACAGATTCAGAAATTGAGGTCTTTGAGATTCTTTAATACAAATCCAAAAATTACCCTTCCTGTGTTTCCAAGTGAAACCTCTTCCCTCCACACGGAATATAAAGCATCAGATACTAACAATAGAATATTAAAAGCCAAATTTGAGGCAATTACCCACAGCTTTGGAGAACAGTCCCACACACAGCTGGTGCCCAATCAGAAGGCCTGTATCTGTCACCCACCATCCCTGCTACTCACGGAATCAGAATGTCAGAGCTGGAGAGGGTCTTATAGATCATCCTCCCCCTCATTAAACAGCTGGGGAAAGTGAGGCATGAGAGAGGGATGAAGTCATCCAGAGTCACTCAACTAGAGGCTAAAAAGGTCTTAGATCCCTGTCTTATGGCTTCCTGTTCACCTTGCCACACCCTGCTGCTTTCTGTGCTGAATGAGTAGGGCGACCTGGTAGCGAGAGTGCGAGGGCTCCCTGAGTGTTGTAGCCATGTGTACCAAGTGTGATCTATTGCACCAGTAGGAGGTCTCTTGCGGTGCAGCATAATGAACCATTTTTTAAAAAAAAAAATCTCTCATGAAGACCTAAAAGACAGATGACACTAAACTGTTAACTGTGAGTCTAGCTATAAACCGAGACTATTGGGGGCCATCTGGGACAAAAGAGTTCCCTGTCATTATTCTGAAGTCCCCATTTGCCCTGCTGAGAGGGAGACGGCTGGGAGCCCTCCAAGGAGCTAGAGGCTAGGCCGTTGTCCTTTCTCCATGGCCAGGGCTGTGCTGAGATAGCCTGAATGAAAAGGAGTGGCACCAGCATTGAATAGCAGTTCTAGAGTGTTCCATCTTTATTTGGCTCTCTGGAAGGATTGTACAGCGGAGCCAATATGACCTTTGGGAGGGACTTCTCAAAGAATCCCTTCCCCTGCCTCTGGCCACTCTGGTGTCTTGTGTGCATCAGAGCCCATGGCTGTCCTCAGCCCTGACCTTCCTGCCTGTCTCGTCTTCATTCCTCATTCTTCATGATGTCTTCACCCAGCCCCTTGCTCTGACTATATTCCTCTACTTTCCTCCTGCCTCTGTGCAGGTTCTCCTCTCCTTTCTGCTTAGTGTCCCCTAGTTTTACATTACAGAAGATATAAGATTCCACGTGGCAATGAGTGTCCTGTGATGGGCAGGGGGCTCAGCTGGAAGAATCCCATGCTAATGCCACACTCATACTGTGTGGTAGCTGAAGAAGCCCCATCACGCTGTAGGCTTCCCACAGGGGAGACATGTAAAACATGCGCCCTGTACATATTCATTTCACCGTGGAGTCCACCACAGGGCGACAAGGAAAAGCTAGAGACGCAGCACCTGAAAGCTGTGCTTAGCAGTACTAGTTTTCAAGATGATGAGTGACACTATAGCAGAACAATTAGGGCACAGATTTTGATATCAGATGACTTAAATGTAAGGTCTGACCCTGCCACTTATTAACTGTATTCACTTGGGCAAATTATTTAACCTCTCTGAAACTGGATTTTCGTGTCTGTTAAATGGGTACAAAACACAGGAATTAATGTATATAATGCCCTCAGTCCAGTGCCTGGCACACTGGTGCTGCACCAATGGTAGTTGTTTGTACTGTTGCTTATAATGACAATAATAACAAATATTATACAAAGGGAATTTGGCCAATGAGAGATGAGAAATTCTTCTTTCATTTCCTTCCTCCTTTTTTTCCTCTTTCCTCCCTCCCTCCATTCATCCACCCATCCTTCCCTCCCTCCCTCCCCACCCCTTCCTTCCTTCTCTCCTTCCTTTTTGTCCTTCATTCCTTCTTTCCTTTCATTCATTCTTCTTTTCCTCGATAGGCATATTCAATGAATAAGATGAATAAACATGTAAGAGAGCCTGCAAAGGCATGCGGACACATCTTGAGCTATCTCGGGAGTGTACAGTTTAAAATGGGGTGTGGAAAATCTGGCTGCGGGAGTAATAAGCAAGGCTGCATTAAGGATGGACAAAAGCTATGCTCAGAGCTATGCTCAGATCTAACCCAGAAATAGTCAGGTCTCATTATTTAGGGAAGAAATCTTGCATATTCTGCTCTAGTAAGAATAGACTTCCAACTGAAAAGAGAACATTATAGGGAGAAAGTTTCTCTCCGGGATGGATGGAAAGCAGTTAACTGTCTCTGAGCCCAGGTATATAACATCTCAGGGGCTGAAAGGAACCGGCTGCTCACACCTCAGAATGGTGCTCTTCTAGGACTGGGGACCAGGTGGAAGGCTGGTGACCCATAAATATTGCCCCAATTCTTCAAAAATGACTAAAGCTAGACTCCAGAAACTATAGACTGATAGCTTGAAATGCCAGGATTCCAAGACACTTATTACACAAGTAAATTTGTGAGCAAAAGTCAGTGTTGTTTCTTTTTTGTTGTTTTGGTTCAATAAAAACATTTGAGTTTATTCTCTACAAGTTCTACTCTGAGGACAGGATTTTATTGCACAGAACACTGGGCTAAAAGTCAGGAGACATGAGAGGTGGGAGGAGATATGTGAGGGACACCAGCTCAACAGTGAACAGAATGAAGAAGAGAAAAGCTCCAACAGCATGGGGGAGCAGAGATACTTCCTGTGATGTCCTGACCAGGCCCACCTTCCCACCCAAGTCCATGGGCATCTCAGAGATCCTCAAATGGGAAGGCCCCAAATGACCTAAAATCATAAAACCTGTGTATCATACCAGTTGTTTCGTCTAATTTCACAGCTGTTCTCAGGAGAACTATGATCTGTGTGTCCCTCTTGAATGGAATTGGTTTTCTCTGACGGTTCACTCATTTCTGATCACTTCTTGCCTCTTTCCATTCTGTTGACATGGTCAAAGTCACATACAGCAAATACGGTTAAGTACGTTGGTGTTTGGGACATGATGGAAAAGGTAGTAACAGTCCATTTGCTTCTGTCCACATCTTCTTTTTCATACTGACCTAGCAAATGTCGATTCCAGCTGAGATGCTATCAGGGCCTGTGTAGGGTAAATGTCCAGGAACAGCCTCACTGAAGTTTCCTCCTCTGTTTTCAGGGCACCAACACTGCGGGACCTTGGTGCCGGGGGCCCAGATCAGCAGCACGGGGTCCTGGCTCCCAGTGTTGTTTCATTTAAAAATAACTCATGCCAAATAATTTCATGATCTGTTAGGACAGATTTTCTGTTTGGCGGAGACATCTTTGCAAAGCCTTGGACAAAGCCTGCTGGTGGTCCGTTCCCAGGCACACTGAATGTTAGGTGTGCAACTGTAAGAAAGTCTGCTGTGGGGTACCAAGAGTCTGTTTTAGCCTTACCATGCTCAATATTTTTTACCTTGATTGAGAGCCCAAAGGCCTGATGATACTAATTGAAAGACTTAGGTAGTACTATCGATCCTCTGATCTTCCTTCATACAACGTTATGGTGTAGTTGAAGTGGTTGTGATTTAGAATGATCTCAATGGACTGAAATGAAGTTTAACTGAGACAAATGGAATGGTCTATAGTTTGGCTCAAATAAATAAATAGAATCAGCAGCACCAATATAATAGAGAACTTCAAGACTCGAAAGCCGTTGTGTCAAAAAAAAGATAAAAGTTGGCAACAGACTCAATATAAACCAATAGTTTATTACCATTGTTTGAAATGAACTGAATTTAGGTGGGCACGGAGCTCACACCTGTAATCCCAGCACTTTGGGAGGCTGAGGTGGGAGGATCCCTTGAGGTCAGGAATTCAAGATGAGTCTGGGAAACAGAGCGAGATCTTGGCTGTACCAAAAAAAAAAAAAAATTGAAAAATTGGCTGAGCATGGTGGTATGCAGGCTGAGGCAAAAGGATCACTTGAGCCCAGGAGTTGGAAGCTGTAGTGAGCTATGATCCAGCCTAGGTGAGTGTGAGGTCCTGCTGGACGAATGGAAGGCAGGAAGCAAGGGAAGAAAGAAAGAAAGAAAACTGGATTTGACCACATTCACAGAGGTAAACTCAATTAATGATGAAAGTACCTGATGTAAGTGAGGTTCGCTGTGGAGATTTGGGCTCCTTCCTAGAACCATGTCAAGAGAGATTGTTGTACTATAAATTGTGTTCAAGGGACAGTGCTCATTACAGAAAATAATCTGGAAACCATAATATAGAATGAACTCTTAAAGAAAATGGGAGTGTGGAGCCTGAAGAAGAGAAAATTTGGAAGATATAATTAGCAAAGAACAGAATTTTGAGTGGGCCTGGCAGACATGATAGTTTTATCAGGTAGAAGTTGTAGGAGCCCGGCATGGTGACTCAGGTCTGTAATCCCAGCACTTTGGGAGGCCAGAGATGAGCCTGGGCAACTTGGTGAGACTTGTCTCTATAATAAATAAATAAAAAATTATCCAGGTGTGGCGGTGCACACCTGTGGTTCCAGCTACTTGGAAGACTGAGGCGGAAGAGTCGCCCGAACCCAGCAGGCCAAGGCTTTAGGCCGTGAGCATGCCACTGAACTCCAGCCTGAGTGACAGAGTGAGACTCCAACTCAAAAAAAAAAAAGTAGGGAGACAGATTTTGGCTAAACCTTAGTGGGCTGTTTCTAATAGCCAGCAGTGCTCAAAGTTCATGTGAATTTCCTAAATAGAGGCCAAACAGTAGCCTATGTGGCATAAGAGGGTTCCTGCATGGGTGGGCTCTCTCACGAGGTAACCCCAACATCTAATCCTACTCTGAGGCTCTGTGATCTTCTCTCTCTAGGGATGCAGTGGAGTGTGGTGGCCCATGGGAGAGTCAGTGCCACCCCCCAGCAACTTCTCCTTTGGTGGCTGCTCAGCCCGGGGACACTTAGGCCCCCAGGACATTGACCCAGAAGACAGCCATACCTCCGAGAGAGGGCCGGGTCCTGACTGCTGCTTGTGTGGGACTGCACCTGGTATTCCCTTCACCCGAGGCCCCCCATCTGCCAATGCAAGCCCCGTGCACACTGGGCTTTTCCTGGAGATTCCAGAAGGTGACGCTGAGGGAGTCAGGGGACATGATGGGCTCGTCTTTCACTTTTCATTTCTCAGTACTCCTTCTTCCTGGAGTCTCTACTCTTGCCTCACGGTCTCTGGTGTCTCTGACATGTCCCCCCTGCTGTGCCTGATCTGTTTCATGCCCCAAGCACAATCACTCACTGTGCCTATCTCCATCATAGATGTCTCCAGATATGTCTTCTTTGCTGTGTCTGCTCACAGACAGCGTCCAAACACATCCTCCCTGTTCCTGTCCTAGTCAGAGTTGTATTCCTTATTACTTGCTTGGTCCGTCACTGCCATGTTCACATGCACCCCCCTCCCCCATGCCCCGTCTCTTTCTTATTCTGTTCTGTGCCTGACACTCTCCTCCCTGTGTCTGAGTCCAGACATGCATCCTCTGGGCGAGCCTTGTGTCTGCCACAGCCTTCCACTGGCTCTGCCTCATGTTTAGGGTCAGCCCTCTTCAGAACATTCTCCGTATATTTTCTTGCAAGACACAGGGGCAGAGATCTGCCCGAGGAAATTGTCTCCACGGCAACCTGGAGGGAAGCTGAAGACAGAAGCTTCCCCATGCCGTGGCCACAGGCCTGTCTGCTGGAGATGCCCACACTCCTGTCTGGCTAGAATGGGACGTCTTCTCCTAAAGCGCCTTGGGCAATGCTGGCGGCACCCACCGTAGGCGTTTGTTAAGGATGTTGCAATCTTCTCCCTGAGCCTCATGGTGAAGTCCACGGTTACCATTTTAAAACTCTTCCCTCTGGCCTTGTTGCTCCCGAAGGAGAGAACTGTTGGAAGTTCATCCTGGGTGGACCCCTCAACTGCCTGCAGCCTCCAGATGCAGGGGCAGAACCCAGCAGTGCTGGGATGCAGCAGCAGGACTGGACAAAATTGCGGCTCTGGCTCTGGTCCTAGTAAGCTGGGAGTCCTTGAATAATATCCTTCCGTGTCTGGGCCTTTCTGAGTCTGTCAACTCGGGTCTGGACTAGGGGATCTCTAAGAGTTCTTTCTGTTTCTAGGACAACAGGATGCTGTCACAGCCATCTGCTACCTCAAAAAGCCATGGCCTGCCTGCCTTTTGGCTTTGTTTCAAAGGAACTGCCCTCTTCATTTGGGCTTTCTAGAACCCTGACCTTGCCAGCTTTGCCCTTTAGATTAACCTGAATGTCTTTCATTCAAAACTGAGTCTGTGGCTCTTGCTGTCTGCCCCAGAGCAAAGGTCCCAGGGAGGCAAATGCCGCTTCCCAGAACCTTGTGAGGTTCCGACTTTGATCTTGGCTGTGGTTTGACAGCATCTCAGGACGATTTATCACACTCTTTTTTCTTTTGCTGCTTATGAAGTGTCAGTTATCATTTCCACTGGTGTGGAACCTAACAGAAAAGAGACCTTGGAATAAGGAAGATTGCCCAAACCATCCAAATGCAGAGAAAAACTCTCTGTCCTGTGAAGGCTTAGTTTTTCTCGGGGGAAGAAGTCATGCCTTTGGGAAGGGAAACAGCCTCTAAAAGAGAAACACTCTTCAGAATTCCTGAATGCTGTTGAGAAATCTCTTTCCAAACTGACATGCACCCTGTGTAGATGGGACTCTCCCCGATCAGTGGGGCAGATTCAGCCGGGGACCCATTTTTTGTCACATATGAAGAAAGTTGAAGTGAGTTCTACCTTACACCCTGCCTCTGTGGCTGGACCAGTGCCCTTTGATTCTTCAAGCCATTGCTCTCTTGCAGTCACTAGCCTCCTCCTCCACCATTAGGGAGGGGCAAGTGCTGCTCGAGGATGGTCCCTTTCTAATACAAAGACAGGGGCAGTCAGCTCCCGGGTCTCCACGGCTCTGACCCTGGGATAAGACCCACTGCTCTGCTGTAGCTGCCCGCATACCCCACCTGCTTGCCTCGTCGTCACACTGTGGGGAGAGCCGGGGCACAGAGGTCACATGTACCAGGGTGACTTAGGAGCAAATGGAACTAACAGCTGAATGTCACCAACCTCAGAGAGCATCTCTCCTGCCTACTTCACAACGTTGTGAAAACATTCTGTAAATCATAAATTGCCGTTCCACCGGTTTACTATCACTTTGGATGTTTCCGATGACTGTGGTTGCGCCTGAACACTCAAGGACTAAGAATTTATTCACCAAGAGGTGAACCAGTCTAGAGAATGAGCCTTCTGTGTTGAAATAAATAAATAAATAATAACACCCTAGGAGTACTCTTTGGCCATCACTTCTTCCACATCCACCCCTCCTTGTTTGGTCATTTCAGGTTGCCCAACACACAAATTTATCTATCACAGACACTCATTCAAAGGGATTTTGTTCTCAAAGTATAGGGGTGGATGGGGAGAGATGGGTACTACAGATAATTTGGGTGAGAATGAGCCTAACTTTTTCATGTAATTTCAAACTCAGTGGAATACATTTAAATGCCTGCTTGTCCTGAAAAGTGAATTTGGAGGGAAAAAAATACCTGGACCAGCAGAATAGTTCCCATGCTGTAAATTCAACATATATATTTTCCATTAAAAAAAAATCAAACATGAACCAGACTATGAATGACCAACTAGCAACAATTTTGCCTAGAGAGTCTGCTAAGATACTGAGTCAGATAACTTTTGGGATTTGTCGTGCTCTGATAGTCCACGTAAATGATCGTTAATGATGGGTTAATGCTATTTTAGCTAGCACCTTAATTATTTTTACATTTTTAATAAAGAAGAATTACAAGTGGGGACACTCATATGGTTTATAATGCACTGAAGTTTCCTTGTATAATAAACATGTAAAGTACATGTGTGCCTGTTTCTAGAACATGAAACTTCATTTTATAATTTCAAAGGATTATGAATTTTAATGATAATTGTATCTTTGGTTTTATGAGATGATTAGTTGTTGCTGTGATTTATTTGAAGCTAGGATCCCTGATTCCAACTTTGTTTCCATAGAAAGCGTCCTTGGCTTTATGTTCATCCACCTTTTGATGCAGTTCCCAGGAATGTGTTATGGAAAAAACAGGAGCCTACATAGATCTTTTTATTGATAAGCTACACATATGCTAATATGAGTGCATACTGTACATATTTATATAAATTATATATTAAAAGAAATTTTAAGTCCTAAAACTAATAACTGAATCTTGAATATGCAGTGAAATGCCAAAGTCAACCCCATGCCTCAGTTCCATGAAACTTCTCTGTAGCCCCCAGAAGCCCAAGGCACCTCCAGTAACTGTGGGCGGTAGCTGCAGAATTTTCGGTCTCTGAAGCAGGTTAGCCTCAAAGGAAAGCTGGAAATCCAGGTTACTTAGATAACATGATGCTACCTGATGCCACCTGCCTTCCTGTCTTTGTGTCATCTCCATCAAGGCCTCCAGCACCAGGACTGAGCTCTCTGACATGGTTACCCCACAAGCAGAGGATGGGAATCCCATCCAGCCACTCTCAAGGCACAGACCACTGGGAGCATTCAAGGCAGTATGACAGTGTATCCAGCGGTCTTGGATGGAAGCGAAGCATGTAGCTCCTTGCTGAAACCTTTTGGGGTGGGAGGGGGCATGTCATGAGCCATCCAGGAGCCTGGAGTTCAGGTCCCTTATACCCAGATTGTTGTCAGTGAAATCCAGGTCCCATCTCTTCTGAGTGTGGGATGGTGGAGAGACCCTCGTCAGCAGTCAAATGGCAGAGGACTTGTCCCAGTTCTTCTGTTTAACCCTTGGGTCTTCTATCATCTCACATATAAAATACAGGGCATACGCAAGAATAGCTCTTCAAATCACAAATTTTCCTGGAATTCCATTGTACCAAAGGTTCGAGCAGAATGGAGACTAGGCAAGTGTGGACCCCATCTCTACCCATTCATGTCTGGAAGGAACCTTCCTGGGAGCCTAAAACCTTAAACAGCCAGACCAGGGAATAACCTCCAAAGGTCTGTGATGATGCTTGTCTCTTCCCGTCTTAGTTTTTTGGAAGCAGTGTTCGTAACACTGCTAAGAGCTATTTTTCCAGGTAACAACTCTTTCCTCAGAATTGCACCTCCCACTTGCAAAATCTCTTCTTCCATACAGAGAGAACACCATCTCCTGAAGTGTCCTTCCTAGAATGAAAATCTGAGCTTCCCCAGCCTTGAAGCGCCGGCTATGTCCAGGCAGAGTACTAGACTCCAGAAACCTTCTGCGAAGCAAGTCTCCAGACTAGCCCACCCCAAGGGATTGTCCCCCTTCTTGCTTTCTTTCCCGATTATCTGTCTTCATTGCGCAGTAGCAATCTCCAGACTCATCTATGGGGGAAAACTAGCATTGACTTAACACTTACTGGTGCTAGCTGGTTTCTATTTGTTATATGGTTTAACTATCTCAAAAGCACCTCAGCATTCAGAAGGACACATTCCGAACACTTGCTGTGAGCCAGGGTCTGTTGCCAGAGATCATTAATAAACATACTGACAAGGTCTCTGCTCTTTTTTCAGGAACCAGAACATAAACAAAAAGACATATCTATATGGATTAGACAAGTCTAGATACTGACATGTACTATAAAGAGCATTAAAATAGAGATGTCAAAGGAATGTTGTCAACTGGGTAGTTAGGACCAAGGCTCCAAGGAGGAGATGTGCTCTGTGACCAGAGACAGGAATCAGCCATTTATTTCATCTGGAGGAATGTGTCAAAGGGAACAGAAGGTACAAATGCACTGGGGCAGGGATGCGCTGGACGTGGCTGCCTGTGGCTCAGTGAATGAGGGAAGAGTGGCGGGAGAAGGTCTCAGAGAAGTTAGTATAGGCTGACGAAGTTCGGCAGCATTAGATATCATGCACAGTTAGGCTTGACGTGTCAGGCTTGTGGGATGCATTTCACCTGAGTTACCTTATTTAACCCTATAAGGTAGGGCTCATTTTCCCATCATGGGGGAAAGAAACCCAACTGGACATCAGGGAAGTTACCTGGAATTTTCCCAAGGACACAGAGATTCCCTGGAGCTAGAGATGAAAACCAGGTCATGCCAAGTCCAGCCTTTCCCCTAGCATCATTCACTGAGGGGACTTGGTCCATTGAGGCCATTTTCTTTAGCAGCAGGAACCATCCTTGAAGTAACGGATTCTCTCTCTGTATACTCCTCTGCCTCCCTCCCTTCTGCATGGAGTGTTGGCTGTCTGTAGAAAAAGGTGTATTTATACAGTGGTTCTTCATTGATTTCAAGTTAGCTAATTCCAGATGGCACCTAGTTGGAAGGAAAAACCAATTCTTGGCCAGCCACAAAGTGATTTCCAATTACAACTATTTTTTCAAAAATAAGGAGAAACCAATCTGGCTATGTAATCAGTAGGTTTTCCTGTGCATTTCCTGTGCATTTTCCTGCATCCTTTCTGACGTCATCCTTCCTGTGCTAGCATCATGCTTCACCTGGACTGAGGCGCTGGGCTCTAGAACATAACTAGGAGCCTGCTGTTTCCCCAGTCCCCTGAAGGAACCCTCATTGCCTCCCATTGTGTCTCCAAGTCGACTGTAGTTTTTCCTCCATCATCCCTGCCAAGCAAACAATGTGCTCAGTGCTTTGCATTTTCACATCCTGAAAATCCAC
>CAUYQG010133434.1:0-12212 GCA_963574415.1 Tarsius wallacei
TGTAAACCTAACCCTTAACTGTACCCCACAATTTTAAAATTAAAAATTAAAAAAAAAAAGAAAAAGAAAAAGAAAAATATTTTGTGATAAGAGGAACAAAACTCATTTTTTTTTTTTTTGAGCCGAAGTCTCACTGTTACACAGGCTGGAGTGCAGTGGCACGCTTGTGGCCACCACAGCCTTGACCTACAGGGCTGAGGCAAGCCTTCCACCTCAGCCTTCCAAGTAGCCAGAACCACAGGCACGTGCCACCATGTCCAGCTAATTTTTTGATTTGTTGTAAAGACAAGGTCTCCCCATGTTGCCCAGGCTGGTCTCGAATCCCTGGTCTCAGGCAATCATCTCACCTCCGCCTCCCAAAGTGCTGGGATTACAGGAGTGAACCACTGTGCCCAGCTAAACTCATTTTCTTATACATTAAAAAAACTGGTATAGCATGGTGGTAAAAGCCCCAGCCTCTGAAAGTCCTGGATTTGAATCCAAACTCTGCCTAGTAATTACTAGTCATGAGTTCTTAGGTAAATCACTTAGTCTCCCTTAAGCCTCACTGCTTCTCTAAATTGACATGGTAATATTAATAGTATCTTCTCTCTTAAAGCTGTTCTGATGATTAAACAAAATTAGGTATCAAAGTGTGCAATCCCATGCCTACCTTGCACATAGCAAGTGTTCAATGACTGTTATCTATATTATGGCTACCTGTAGCCAAATATATACAAATATATAAACACATTCAAAATGCAAAATTTTTAATGTCATTATTAATATTGCTGTCATAAAACTGTAATAATTATCAAAGGGATCCGACTTCTCTTTTAAGATTCTTCTATATTTCACTAAAATATTTCAGTTTCTATTTTCTTTTCTATAGGGACGCTATTATGACTACTTCATGAAAGAATGTTTTTGATTAATTTGTCTTTACTTACCTCAGAAATATCACCAACAAAATCCCCATAAAGCAGGTCAATGGGAGAGTCGGATGCTTTAGGGTTGATCAGGAGGGCATCAAATTCTTTGCCCACTTCAAAATTTCCAATCTCACTGTCTAGCCCTAGGGCTGCAGAGGGGAGCAATTGAACAAGCAGTTAAGATTGCAAGCCATCAGACTATGCTAATGTCTCACTTTGCGAGCACAGAATCTGCCAGCATGTCACTAAGAAAAGAAATTAGTATCTTAATAGTGAGGTAGAAAGGTGCTCTTATTCTAATAGGTCATAAGACATCTGCTTATAGAAAGCAGAGTAAGCACAGGAAAGCAAAATCTGAGAATAAAAACAGTTCCCTTCATCACTATGATCATCATTCTGATGGTGTCTGTCTATTTCAGCTCCGTTGGTGCACTTTATAGCCCAGCTGGTCTATGCTTTTCATTTATCCCTCTAAGAAACATGATGATTAACATAATACCTTTCTTCTTTTTCCCTCCTATTTTCCCCCAACACTCCAACTCCTTGTTTTGGCTTTTTTATTCCTTTTGTTCCATGAAATAACTGACAACCTTGAATAAATGAAAAATCATTATCCTTTTGCATATTTGTCAATGCAGGCGTATCCATCATAAGTTCCTTAATTTAAATCTTTTGAATAGAAAAAAACTCACTTCTCAAAGCGAACAGATCCTCATAACTTAAAAGTCCCAATGCTTTTTTAAAACAGACCAATCTCTATATAATCTCAAAAGTTTTCTGGTTGCCAGAGAAGAATGGTTTTCCAAAATAGGACATAGGTCAATAACGTCTATTGATGGGGTTCACCTCATAGCTACAATTCACGTTCCATGATTATTGGATACCAAGGAAGAACATCTCTCATTTTTATGATTTAGTTTCAGAAAAATGGAGGTAGTTGGCTTTCTTGGTCAATGAAGGTATTGAATCTAAAGACTGTAATCTGAACAAGGTATATACCCTGAGGTCACAAATGGAAGCATGCCTTAAAGGAAGGCTACCTGGAGTGCAACAGTATTTATTTCAATTTTTGCATGTGTTGCATTCTATCATTTCTAGGATAAAGTCTGATGTGAAAATATTGATTATCTCTGTTAGGCCATATCTAATACATTATACTTCTTTGCGTAGGTATCCAAAGTCTGGGCATTTCTCTAAGCACTGACTTAGAAATCTTACTTGCTCTTAAAAGATTATTTAAAGGGCAACTCTTTTATTCTCAGAAAAGAAAAACAATTTTATAGTTAAAGAACTTTCGTAGCAAGATAGGGGTGTGAAAATAATTAGAAATGTTAAAAGTAACCAGGTGACTTCTATTAATTGCATGGGGAAGGATGCAATGTAATAGAAAATCACTGGAAATTCTCTCCTCCTTCACTAATTATGCTCTACTTTTGCCCTTGATAAGGAAGCATGTCAAGCATAGTTTTTAATGACCAGATTCAACATCAAATTGTTATGTGTTTAATAAGTCAAATAACCAGGTGCATTTGCCAGGGTCTAGGCAAATTTGATGATATATATAGACTAACTGGGCTATTCATTAGAAGCTGGAGAGTTCAGGAATGCACTAACCAAAAAAGACACAATTGCTTTCAGTGAATTTGTAAACTGATGTAAATTCAGATTGTTGCGGATAAGCCCAGCTGGGCTGGTAAGCAACTCAAATGCATTTCAGGAAATGCAGTTTTATTGCCTTTGGAGCAAACATTGGTTCTGTGATGATGATTTATACATATCTTGATCTTGAGAGTGAACGTATCCATCATGGCAGAGCTGGGAAAATGCCATACTTTAAACAGGGATCCATTCATATCATTTCACTCAGACTACAGTAGAGACACAAGCTAAGGAGAAGAAATTCCATGAGTAAGCCCAGTGGCCTGGAAAATAGATTGAAAAGCTACACAGCAAGGTAGAACTGATTTGGTAGGCACCCCATGCTGGCTTGATCAGAAACAGGATCCTGATGAAGCAACTCACAGAGAGCCTAGAATAAAAAAGCACTATTTAAATACAACTTGTTTGCACCATGAAAATAGATGATAGAACAACGACTCAACTCAAGTTTAGTTGTGAAAATACAACTGTGGTATGGGTGAAATGGTGTCACACTTATTCAAAAAGTGGGTGATTTGGAAATTGGAATTTTAGAAAATAAAACCATAACACTTAGAGAAATGCAAAAAACACAACCTCTACTTGTTTTTCTTGAAATGTCCCTCAAGGTATTCGTTATTGCCCAGAACACTCAAAGAAAAGATGGGACATTTCTCTTCCCAGTATACTCTTGGCTTCAATAATCCTTTATTTCTAAGACCCAGAGTAACTTTCATAAATCTACATCTATATATGTATCTGCATCTATATCTATCTACATTTTGATTTCTCATTCGCTACCTATGGTTTCATGCCACTTTCACTATCATCCATTCACATTACACTATAATTCTAAAGTGGCGTAAAGCAATACAATTACCAATTTTTATTTTTTACATAAAAATATAGTTACATGTAAGAACTAGAAAAGGCTGATGAACAATATTTGCATAGCAGCCAACTATATTTTTCCATCTTTATCCTTTTAAAAGGGTTTGAGTAATGAATGTGCCTAAGTATATAAACCAAATGCTTGGTGTAGGCAGGGATTTATCATAGTATCATAGTAGAGGGCAGAAGGTAGGATCCTGCACTGTGGCGTCAGATTTTCTGGATTCAAATTGTGGCACACTGTAGTTTGACAGCTGTATAAGCCTCACTCAGGTTCCTTATTTGCAAAATGGAATTAATAGCAGTGGTTATGAGGATTAATTAACAACACATATAAATGTGTTACATGGTGCCTATCACAGGGTAAGAGCTCAGTGAGTCTTGGCTATTATTTTACTATTATGATTATCACTCAAGCCAATAGAGAGCAAGTTACTTGACTCAGTGGAAGAATGTATTATTTTTAAGAACCCCTATGCCTGTGACCAAGATAATATCCATTAAAACAATGAATATGTTAATTGTGTGTCAAACACCTATTCTGCCAAAGACAGTGAATTCCCTGGAAAAAATGATTTTTTCACCGCATGCCTAAACATATACTTTACTGGCTAACTTTTGGGTACATTACGTGAGATGTGACAGTCATATACATTGGATTTTCCTAATATCATTACTCTGAGCTTTCATTCTGCATTCAAGGCCACAGATCAGCATGGTCATACAATATGTAAGAAAGAAATATAATAGTCATTACCTTGGCTTCCTCCAAGAGTAGCTAGTCTGAAGACTTCTTTGAGGGTGAGGCTTTTCTCATTTACCTTATTAATTAAAAGGATATTGGAAACCATCACTGCTCTTCTGATTGCATCAAGCATGGAATATGAATAACCACCAGCCACATCTACAGTAGGTAAAATAAAGCCAAAACAGTAACCTTATGAGGATAAATGGAATAGTAGGTACATAATGTTGTTTTCTGTAAAAAATATTCAGTTTTTAATATACTTAAAGAAAAGTTCTTGTCTATAAACACAGGGTAGCTGTATACTAAGACTGAAGGAAATTCAAAACCTGTAATTAGTATCGCATACCCATGTTAGTTTCTCACAGCTGCTGCAGCAAATTATCACAAATTTCAAACAACAGAAATTTCTTCTCTCACATTTTGGAGATTAGAATCTGAAATCAAAGTGCTAGCAGGACCAAAATCCTACAAAAGCTCTAGAAGACCCTTCCTTGCTTCTTCCAGGTTGTGGAAGCTCTTTGGCTTCTGTGAGTATAACACCACTCTGCCTCCATTTTCAAATTGCCTTCTGTCCTCTGTGTCTCTTACGTGTCTCTCATTTTCCATCATCCTATAAGGACATTGGCCACTGGGTTGAGGACCCACCTTATTTCAGAATGATGTCATCTTGAAATCCTTACCTTAATTGCATCTACAAAGATCTTTATTCTAAATAAGGTCACATTCACAGATTCCAGTAGACAGCTTTTTTGGGGGGAGCCACAATTCACTGCAATACCCGCTGAAATACCCAAATGATTAATAAACCCAAGAGAAGAAACTCTTCTCTAAATATTCCCTGAACTCTCACAGAATTTTCTCAAATACACCTGCATGATTATTATTCAGGAAACATAATATGTGATTTAAAATAAGTTCACACTTCTATACACTAAAAGTTTATCCTAACTTTCTTCTTCTTTTTTTTTTTTTTTTGAGTCAGAGTCAAATTCTGTATCCCAGGCTGGAGTGCAGTGGCACAATCACTGCGACCACAGCCTCGACCTGCTGGGCTCAGGCAATTCTTCTACCTTAACCTTTCAAGTAGCTGGAACTTACAGGCACATAGCACCACGCCTGGCTAATTTTTTGATTTATTGTAGAGACAAGGTCTTGTTATGTTGCCCAGGTTCATCTCGAACTGCTGGGCTCAGGCAATCCTCTCTCCTCAGCCTCCTAAAGAACTGGGATTACAGGCATGAGCCACTACACCCGGCCCTAACGTTTTTATAATTTAGACAAGAACTTTGAGAAATTAAAAAGCCATTTCTTTATGACAATTTTTAGAAAGAGCTTTTAGAATGAACTTATGTATTTTAGGAAATTAATATGACAAATGTGCAATGCTGATGTAGCCTGCTTTATATTTTGGGGGGCATTATTAAATTAGGAATGAGATTTCTAGCCATTTAAATAAAGTCCCTTATCATAAGTAAATGAACTACTACCTTTGACAAGAATGAATGCAGAAGTTATTAAGTGAATTTGTATCAATAAATGTCAAGTAAGTTAGCATATTTTATTAAAGGGAAATGCATTTATAGTTAATAAAATATACTTCATATTTTATGAAGTCCTTCTGACATTTCTAGGTAGAGATATAAAATTGCTAGTGCCTATACATAGATCACAAAAATCAGAAGTAATTACCTATTTAGTAGTAATTCTGGATTGTAGTTCAATTTTATGTTCAACCTTGTTACATATCCTTAGATAAACTCACATATAATTTTTTTAAGAAAATGCTTTTCTTCAGCCAGAGCAGTATTGCCAAAGGATCATCTAGCTCCCTAAGAACTTTATTACATCTACTTATGTCATTAGTCTGTGCTAACATAAAATAGCCATTCCTTAAACCTTCATTTTTAATCATAGCTCATAAAAAAATACAATTTGGTTTTGAAATATCTTGTTTGCTTCTTCCTTCTTCATTGCTAAAACAATGAAAATGTCAAATGTAAAGGTAGAATAAAAACTCTCCAACTAAATGGTATGGAAACACATAAAGACTACACAAATTTCATAATATGTGGATCGACACAAGAAGTAAATATATGAAAACAAAAGCAACGTAATTAGGATGGTGTGAATATAGAAGATTTAAATACCTGCAGTTATAAAAAGAAGGTTTTATAAAATACCACAGAAAGTAGTATTTTCCCCAAAATCTATTCAAAATTAACTCTAGAGAGGGAACAAGGATGGATTAAGAAAGAATGCTATGTAGTTTACTAAAAATTGAAAGGTGTCTTATTCTATTGTTGATTTAATCATCTTATATTCTTCTGACTGCCAATGTTATAGTAATAAAATAACTGTAACTGAGGCATAGTACTGTGCTGGTCAAAGAACGAACTTCGGACTCTCAGCTTACGCTATTTAGTCAGGACCATTTATATAGGAGTCAGACTCTTCCTCCAGGGATTTCCCCTGTGATAGTAAGAGGCAGTGTGGTAGGGTGGAAAGAGAAATAATGAGCACCCCTATTTTACAGACCTCGTTTTAAACTGTGAATGCGGAACTTTTTTGCTTTGTGGACCTTTGGTCAGTTACTTAGTACTGTGAACTTCAATTTCCTCAGAAAATAGACATAACATCACCTATCTTAATAGTTCCTGGAAAAAATCTAATTACACAATGGAAGTGCTGGAGAACGAGGACCAAAGAATGAACACTGTGAGAAGAAAGGAGGAAAATGGAAGCATTTTGTCAGAAAATCTACTCTCCGGTCTCCCCTCCCCCAGTGACCATCACTTGCTGGTCAGAGTCAATGTAAGAACGCTATTATTTACAAGACCCTAAAGAAACCAAGCAAAAGTAAAAACTTAACCCAGAGGACAATGAAAGATGAAAAGAAATAAGTGTATATGTGTGTGTTCATTTCTTATGCATTCATTCATTTATTCAACAATCATTTACTGAGCACTGGTGTTTGCTTGTGTAAATAAAACTTATGGGCTCTCCTCGTGGGCTAACTATCTTGTGGAGGAGAAAGAAAATCCATATATAAACAGAGCCTGGCTCGGTGGCTCAGTCTGTAATCCCACGCTTTGGGAGGCTGAGGTGAGTGGATTGCCTGAGCACGCGGGTTCGAGACCCGCCTGGGCAACTTGGTGAGACCTCATCTCTACCATAAATCAAAAAATCAGCCGGGCATGGTAGCGCATGCCTGTAATTCCGGCTACTCGGAAGGCTGAGGCGGAAGGATCGCCGGAGCCCAGCAGGTTGAGGCTGCGGTGGCCGGGGGCAGCCACTGCACTACAGTCTGGGCAACGGAGTGAGACTCCAACTCATATATATATACACATATATATATATATATATATAAACAGAAACATCTTAATGATAAATTATATCCAGTTTAGTGATGGGGTAAATGGAGATGGAGGGCCAAGGAGGGAAGACCTCTTTCAGGCAATGACATTTAAACAAGGACAGGAATGAAAAAGACAGATGAATGGAGTACACATGGGACTTTAGGTAGAAAGCAGTATGATTCAGAGAGAGGATTAAAAGATAGCCTGTGTAAGAAGAAGAGAGGAGTTTGAGATGAGGCTGGGGGATGGGGAGGGGTGTGGATGGGTGTCAAACCATGCAGAGCTTTGTGGACCATGTAATTGAGGCTTACACATTCAAATACCAACTGAAGGGTGATGAGCTCAAGCGGGTGGATGATGAGATCAGATTATCGCTGTGATTCTTTTGAAAAGGAAAGAATGGTCAAGAACGGCCCAGGATGGATAGGAAATCCACTAGGAAACTAGCACGGTAGTTCAGGCAAGAGAGGATGGCAGCTTGGTGGCAGAAATGATGATAAGATTCGATGTGGGAATCGATGCAGCTTGGATTGATGTGGGAAAATAGGACGGTATTCCAGGGAATATGCTGGGGTCATGAGGCTGAACTCTTGCTGACTTGGGGTGAGGAGAGGAGGAAGAAGGTTCCAAAGATAATGGCTGGGCATGGTGGCTCAAGTCTGTAATCCCAGTACTTTGGGAGAGGAGGCGAGAGGATTGCCTGAGCCCCAGGGGTTCGAGACCAGCCTGGGCAAATTGGCAAGGCCTTGTCTCTACAATAAATCAAAAAATTAGCTAGGCATATGGTGTGTGCCTGTAGTTCCAGCTACTTCGGACACTGAGGCAGAAGAATCGGCGGAGCTCAGCAGGTCGAGGCTACGTTGGCCGGGATCCTGCAACTGCACTCCAGCCAGACTCCAACTCAAACAGCAACAACAAGAAAGGTAATGCCCACGTTTCTACTTAGAAAAAGCAAATTCTCTGAAAAGGAGAGAGAATTTAAGAAAACAAGGCTTAAATGAGGTTTAGGATATAATGAAGTTTAGGGGTTCCTTCAGCAGGGTGTCTAAGAGCAGGGAGAATGCAGGCAGTGGAAAATGAAGGTTTGGAATCAAAGGAGTATGGACTAGATATCAAAGTCTGTGAGTCATCTGCATATGCATAGTCACGTGAAGTCATAGCTGTGGATGGTATCTCCTAAGAGGACAGTGCTTAACACTGAGCCTAGAAGAAAGATTCTGCATGGCCAGGAAGAGAATGAACCTTTAGAGAAGAGAAAGACAGCTGGCAAAAAAGAAAGAAGGGAAACCAGAGCAAAGGTGTTTCACTGAATCAAAGATAAGCTCATTTGGACAACGGAGAGAATAGTCAATCATGGCAAATACTGCTGAGAAGTCCCACGCGATAAGGCAGGGGATGGTGCATTTTGGAATTGACAGCAGAGATCACAGTGGTAACATCCACAGGAGAAAGGACAAAGGCAGTTGCCATGGAGGGTGGGACAAGCATCGAGACCGAAGTGGGTGGAAGAATGGAAGAGAGCCTAGAAAAAGTGGTGCCAATGTGGGTGCTCACTCTTCGAAGCAGCTTGGCCATGAAAGAGAGCAGGGGGCTGGGGGTGAGACATACCATGCCAGAGGAAAATGTCTGATTAAGAGAAATGCCACTTAAAAGGTCAGAAGATAGTAGAGATTCTTGTGTGCTGGTAGGAATGATCCAGTAGGAAGGAGATACTGATGATACAGGACAGTCTGTGGCCAAAGAAATTCATTGATTGAGATGCTGGGAGAGGGAGAGAATACAGACATACCTCAGGGCATTTTGGTATTTTTGCCCTTGAGTGGAAGAAGGGCTTTTTTTCTGAACCTAAAAAAAGATGAGAAAATGCCAGCATATGCAGAAAGGTGTGTAAATTTGGTGGTGGAAATTGAAGGAAGAATTTCTCATCGACTTTATTTTCTTGATGACTTATGAGATGAGGCCATCAGCTAGAAGTGAGGAGGATATGAGTTGGGGTAGAAAGTTTAAGGAGAAATGAGCAAAAGCTGTCTTGGAATAAGGGACATATGCTTATTAGACCATCATTATTGTCTCTATTGCCAATGCTGAGGGTCATTTGTGATTTGAAAGCAAAATCAAAATGAAACCCTACTGAAGGATTTTCTCCAGCAACTTCCAAACGCTCAGCTATAGGCACTGAGAAGGGGAATATCTGAGATAGTAAAGGGTTGGGCTTTTGCAAAGTGAATACAAAGAAGACAAAAGGAACAGGAGAAGCAAGCATGTTTCCAAAGGAGTGAGTGTAGTGATGTACTTACTCTGGCATCCAACATGGTAAATTAGGGAGGGAATAATGGATTTTTGTGAGAGGCAACAAAATTCTGGATAGGAATCACTGGATGGGAGTTTCCCAGAGATGGAAGAACTATTGCTTTGGGATTAATGGAACAAGTAAGTTAGGATAAGGAACTGTCATTGAAAAGTGAGGCGCTGACTCCATGGGCATATTTATTACTTTAATGAATTTGTAGTTTTTGTTTTAATGCAAATGTGTTCTATATTTTTAAATTTTTTCTTAGATTACTTTTTTGTGGTTATTGGTTATAGTTTTTTGGGGGGGATTTTTTTTTGCTTTTACGGTTTTTTTTTTTCATATTTTAGATAGGAAGTACCCTCTTTTTCAAAAGTCTGCAAGTAAATTAAAACCACACTGAGATACCACCTAACTCCAGTCAGGATGGCCATCATCAATAACTCAAAAAATAACAGATGCTGGAGAGGATGCAGGGAAGAGAAAACACTTCCACACTGTTGGTGGGAGTGTAAACGAGTACAGCCTCTGTGTAAAACAGTGTGGTGATTCCTAAAAGATCTAAAAATTGACTTTCCATATGAGCCAGCAATCTCTGTTCTGGGAATATACCCAGAGGAACACAAATCATTCTATTAAAAAGATGCACACACATGTTTATCGCAGCATTATTCACAATAGCAAAAATATGGAACCAACAGTGCTGCCAACCAAAAGTAGACTGAATAAAAAATGGGGTACATATACATGATGGAATATAATGCAGTCATAAAGAAGGACAAAATTATGAACCTTGCAGCAACTTGGATGGACTTAGAGTCTAAAAAACTGAGTGATCTGTTACAGAAACAAAGAACTGAGTCCCACATGTTCTCACTCTTAAGCGGACCTTGAACAAATATCATCATACTATGAGAAAGGAATTGGCAGTAGTGAGAAACTGCCAGGGGAGGGAGAGGACACACCTCATCAACAAGGGTATCTGCATAATGAACACTTGTTACCTACCCTTGAATTGTATCCCACATCTTTAAAATAAAAAATTAAGAAAAATAATAAAAAATTTTAAAAGTATGTAAGTAATCTTTAATATTTTCATATTGCAAAGTCAAAAGTAAAATATAATGTACAATTCTCTTTTTTCTGAGACAAGGAGTTTTAGACACTTATAATTTTGTTCCCATTTGCCAAATAAGTCTTCGTTTTCTCAACCTTACCCATACGCTACAACTTTTAAAAAAAAAATAAAATCAGGAGACAGAAGTATTTTTAGTATTTGGAAAATTCTTTCTTGCAGAGTATACATTATTTTAACATTTTATGATAAAATACTGAAAACATTCGAATGACATAAAGTATAAGACCAAAACTCCAGGACCGGACACAGTTGAAAAAATAAGTATCATGTATTTAAGGCCCAGGTATCTCTTTCCAGCCTGAGGGAAACACCTTCTGATGTATGCTGCCATTCTGACAATTTTTTTAAAAAAGATATTAGTTTTAACCTTGTGCATATTCTCTCTTGAGAAATATCTCTACCTTGTGCTTTTTTTTGAACACTTTTACAATTCTTTGATCTTATTTTTATTTCAGCTGATTTTAGCTTTCTCTGACATTCTATTATACTATTACTTTCTTATGGCCCTTCATTTTGTCTCATCATTCATTGGATGACAGAGATTTTCAAGTAATTGCTTCAAAGGTTTCATAGGGAAGCTATTCCCCAATTCTTTGTACATCTGAGAATTTTGTTGCCTTCATAATCAAAAGAGAATTTGGCTAAATATAATATTCTTGACGAACTGCTTTGTCTCCAAACTCTTTCTTGCCTTTTCGTATTTTGTGTGCCAACAAAAACATCTGAAGGCAAACTGGTTTTTAATTGTTTTGTTGATAACTGACTTTTTCCCCTGCATCAATATTTTAGAATTTTTTTCTTTTTCCTTGTAGTTAAAATATTTTGCCACAACATGTTCAGTTATGATTTAGCATAGAACAGAGTAAGCAATGTCAGGGCGGTTCTTAAGCTCAGAGAAGATTTACCCTTCAAAACTCTGACTACTGCATGTTTCCTTTGTTCTGGGTTCTCCATCAGGAAGAACTCGTGTTGGTGCTGTGCTTTCTGGCCTTCACATAGACCATCCTCAAACATCCTCTAAGATTTTTAGTCGACTTTGTTCTCCACATCACTGATTTAATTTCTGCCATGATAATTCTACTTCTCATAGCTTCCTACATGGTTGGTTTGTTGTTTTTTAAGATATTATAAGGCTGGGTATGGTGGCTCATGCCTATAATCCCGGCACTTTGGGAGGTGAGAGGATTGCCTTAGCCCATGGGTTTGAGACCAGTCTGGGCAACTTGGTGAGACCACATCT
>CAUYQG010133438.1:0-12618 GCA_963574415.1 Tarsius wallacei
TTTTTTTTTTTTTTTTTTTCTGAGTTGGAGTCTCACTCTGTCGCCCAGACTGGAGTGCAGTGGCTGCTCCCGGCCACCGCAGCCTCGACCTGCTGGGCTCGGGCGATCCTTCTGCCTCAGCCTTCCAAGTAGCTGGAACTACAGGCATGCGCTACCACGCCCGGCTAATTTTTTGATTCATTGTAGAGATGAGGTCTTGCTTCCCAGGCGGGTCTCGAACCCGCGGGCTCAGGCAATCCACTCACCTCAGCCTCCCAAAGGCGCGGGATTACAGGCTGAGCCACCGAGCCCGGCTCTAAGTCCTTTTTTAAAAGAGGAAATCTCCAGGTGTTATAGAAGTATTAAAGATACTCTGACACCAAACTGAGGCTTTCTCCTTGACTAAACAGATGGATTAAACACTAATTGAAAAGGGATTACGTTTCCCACTATGTGATTCAGTGTTATTAATGTAATCCCTGAACAACCTAAAATCATCTCATGAACCACCTACCATGCTGCCAAACACGAACCTATAAGATGAATTCTAAGCAGTTTAGTGTGGCCTTCAAGACCCTTCATTACCTGATCCTCACTTAGCTCTTTTCATTTATCCTTGATACCAACCCTCACCCTTTGCACTTTGTGCACTAGTAGTGCCTAAATATGCAATATTGTTTCAAGCCTTGGCACATGCTATTCTCACTGACTGGCATGCCCTTTCCTCTTTGTGTCTTCCTGAAACTACTACTCAACCTTCAAACCCTTGCTCAAACATCACCTCTTCTGTGCACAATACACTGCCCACCCTCTCCTTACTGCAGTTAATCACTTTCACTTTTATGTGACTTTTCTATCTTGTACATCTATCTTTTCTAGATTTATCACACGGTAGTATAATTTTCTGTTAACATGCATGACTCTTTCCTCTGTTAGATTCAACCCTATGCTTCTCATATAGTGACTGGCTCCTAATAGATGCTCAATGACTATTGATTAAATAGAATTAATAGTCCATTTCCATTTCTTGTAGTGTAACAGAGCCAAGTAGCACCCGTGGAAAACCCAACATCTGTCAAAGTGGGGTGATGTGACTCTAAGAGTGTGTCCTGCCTTATGAAAGAGGGTCCTCATTCACTGTGGTGGATAGAGTTTGTGACACCCAGTTAGGATGTTATAAGATATAGAACAAAGCTGAAAGAGTAAAGCCTTTGGGAAATTGATTTGGTAGGAAATAAAAAAAAAACCTGCTGCTATCTTATTAAACTTTTCATACTCCCTTCATTGTCCCCAAATCATTTTTCAATTTGCTATAGACCACAAATGACAGACAGTGACATTGTTCTCATATGTTTGAGCCACTGCTTTTCCAAACACTCATTCCCCCCCTTCAGCCAATTTCACTGTATCATGTAGCCAAAGATTCTTGACATTTAAAATTAGAGAAAGTCAAAGTTGATGAAAAGTAAAGTTACTGGAAATAATCATTAGTGAGAAAAAAAGGCTGGGATAGTATTTTACTCTGTCATCTCCTGTCAAACAAAATATCAGGAAATCAGACAAGAGTTCAGATCTGGCTAAGATTAGCCAGCTCTATTCCTGGCTTTCCATTGTACTCACCACCTGTCTGTCATTAAGTGTAATTGTTTAGGTTTTGGCTGCCAGGAGTGGTAGCCACCTTTGTGTTAGCAGCACCCTGATAACTTCAAAATATAGATTCTCCAGCTTATCAAATCAGAACCCTTGGGGTTGGAGCATAGAAATCTACCTTTTTAAAATACAACTTCATAGGTGATTGTGTCCACAGGTGATTCTGAGTATCAATTTTTTTGGAACCACACTATCCTAAGAGTATCATCTAATATGATTTTTCAAAATGTCACTAGGAACAACCTGATTTTTAAAAATAATATTTGGTAATTTTTTAAGTGTAGATTCCCACTGAATCCCACTAAATGGTATGCCTTGGCTTCATGTCTGTGTTTTTTCAAAAGAAACTCCTCCATTTCTTGCTGATGGATTGAACCTTTTACCCCACATCTTTAAAATAAAAAATAAAAAACTCCTCCAGGTGATTCATATGTGCACAGTACAGGTTGAGAACCAATGACCTGGGGCAGATGTTTCAAACTCAGATGCCTTGAAGGAACCATAAAGGTAATGGAAATGTGAAAAACAGTCCCAAATAATACAGTAGGGAGAAGCAAAATTGTGTGTCACTGAAGAGTGTCTGACCTTTCTAAAACAGCCAGCCAGCCACTACTCAGCTGCAGCCAGCTGTTACTCACAGGGAACAATGCCAGATATTCTGACTTTTCAAAAGAAGCCAGACTGGATTTTTTAAAATGTAAAAATCCCCATAAGTGTTGACAACTCACTCACTTTTAAAAATCAGACTTCAGGCCTGCTAGCACTGCAGGGTCACCAATTTGACACCTCCTGGACTGGGAAGCAGTCAAGTATTAACCAGAAATGCCTCAATGCCTGGCTAAGTAATAGGAAGTGACATCGGTCTATAATCATAAAAAATACTATTCCTTTAAGGTGCAGCTAGAAAAAGCTAGAATAAATACATATTGTAAAGGACAGTTGGATACCCTCTTCTGAAAGCAAGAGAAAAAGAGGAGGAAAAGGCACTAAAAGATAATGAATGCAATCCATTTAATTCATAATGTGCCCGTAAATGAATCTTAGAAATCTTACTCATAAAATAGAAATAATGAGATAATGATGACTACTCATAGTGTTTGAGGTATTAATTAAATAGAATAATTTATACCAAATGATTAATGACAACATCTGACATATAATATGTATTCATTTTTTTTTAAATGCTTGTTCCCATATTTTCTCTTTCCTTAGACCTCTGTTCCTTAACACTAAAACTCAACAGGCACTAAAGAAAAGCAAGTTCATAGCAAAAAATTAACAAACTTCCTCGATTTTTCTTTTTTTAATTGATAGCATTTCTGTGATGAGATAATTAACAAGATAGTGTTGACACAGTAATTCAAACCCCTCATAAGACATGTTATTTCAAAATAGAAAATGTTCTTTCCTCTCATCCCTGGGTTTTTTTTTCCTCTGCTGTTCAGGGATTTCACATTGGTTCAAAGAAAGTTGCTAAAAATGGTCTTGAGAATTCTTGTGGATAATTCTGAAAAAGTTAATAGTACTTTGGGCCAGGGTAGTCTAGGAAGATTGCCTTTACCTTATTGCATTTTGTTACATACTGACTTTTTACAAAATAATTTCTATAAGAAGACAATGTAATGGTGATGATTAAAAATGTATTTAAAATTTAAAAGACTAATAATTGTACAACTTTATCATACATTCCATCCAATTTTTGTTTTCTTTATATGTGTTACCTCTGTGAGGTAGATATTTTCTGTTTTATTTGCCATTATAATCCAAGGGCCTATTGCAATTCCTTGCACATAGAAATCACCCAAATATTTGTTTAAGGAATGAATGAATGAGCTTCTGAGATTATAATGAACAATCAATTTTGTATTCTGTTTTGCTCATTTTCATTAAGTTTCATGAAACTTTTATGAATCTCCACAGACTTCAAATGAATCATATTTCTCTAGTCATTTTGCTGATTTTTTTCTGATTGGAAAATGTGAAAGTTTAGGGGAAAAAATTAACCCCATTATCCAAAGATAATAACTCTTAATTTGTTGAGATATTTTCTCCTAGTATTTGTTATATAAAGCTTTTTCTTTAAACATGCAGAATTTGCATTCAGAGTCTTTCATTTAATATGGTATTGCTCATATTTTCTCACTTGATGCAAGGCCTATTGTCATCATTATCTTATTAACTGTGTATTATTCCAGACTATTGGATATACCTAGAATGTTGATGTTTAAGTTTTTTACAGTTTTTGGCATAAAATTTTCCATGATAAAGGTCTTTGTTGACAGACTTATTTCCTTATCATGCAATCCCAGAAAAGGAAAATAAATATAGAACTAGTTAGAGTATATCCAAGAGTCCTTTTCCTATGGGGTATATGAATGGCATATTTCCTATATCCTTCTGTATCCAGCATGTCTTTGTTATTTTTCTTACAAATGAAAGATTGACAGGGCATAACATTCTTTTCCAAATAAACTCAGATATCACTTTACTGTCATTGGGCATTTAATGTAGCAGAAATGAGAAGCCCATGATATTTATATTTATCCTTTTGAAGATACACATTTTCTTTCTTACTGAATATTTTACCTTTTTTAATTTAAAATTTTATTTTTTAAATAGAACATGTGTTTTATTTCGAATGATAGAAGATCTTTCTGTAGATAAAGGAAGGGTTCAAAAGGTTACAGATTGTATTAAAAAATCTTAACGAGTAAGAGGCCGGAGATGTGGTGGTCAATAGTCAATGAAAGGGTTACAAAATAACAAGTTGTAATTCCTTCAAGTATCAAGACAAATGGCTTTTTATAGTCTTTCTGATCCTACTTTTTGCTTCTGAGAAAGAAAAAATTGAATAACATATGTGTGGTTCATGGGGTAAACACAGAAAAATGTTATTTTTGGTTTTGCCTTGAGAGCCATCAAGATTGTGGGTAGGACTTCAGTTTCTTTGCTACTGTTGGGAAAGGGTTTTCAACGTCAGCACTAACAACATTTGCGGTGGGATAAGTCTCTGCTAGGGGCAAGAAGAGGAGATAGGAAGGGGGCTGTCCTATGGATTTTACAATGTTTAACACCATCTCTGACCTCTACCCACTAGATGCCAGTAGTACCCCCACACACACAAGTTGTGACAATTAAAATGTCTCTGGACATTGCTAAATGACCCCTGTGGATCATATCACCTCTAGTTTAAAAACCACAGGACTAGAGAGAACGAGTCTCAAAAAAAATTTCTTTTTTAGTTTAATGCATTTTTGTTTGTGTTAAAAGGAATTTATTTATTTATTCATTTGTTTGTTTATTTACTTATATTTAGAGTTGTGGGTACATGTGAGTACTTGCTAAATAAGTAAATTGTGTGAAGGTGAGATTTGGGCTTCTAGGGAACCTCTGTCCCCCCTAGTAGTAGACATGGTATCCAGTGAGGTGTTGTGTGTCCTCTTATTACCCCCCTCCCCTTAACAGTGCTCAGCATTTGCTATTTCTGCCTTTGTGCTTGCATGGCCAATGTTTAGGGCCCACTATAAGTGAGATCATATCTTGTTTCTGTGATAGTTCACTTATAATGATGCTCTCCGGATGCATCCATGTTGCTGCAAAGAACATAATTTCATTATGTTCTTTATGACTGTGTAGTATTCCATCATGTATATGTGCCATATTTTGTCAGGTTTGCTTTCAGTGGACATCTGGGTTTGTTCTATATTTTTGCAATGAACATATAGATGCACATGTCTTTTTGGTAGAGCAATTTATGTTTCTCTGGGTATACTTCCAGAAGTGCGACTGCTGGATTTTGAGGTAGCTCAATTTTTAGTTTTTTGAGAAAAAGCCACACTGCTTTTCATAAAGGCTGAACTAGCTTACCTTTCCACCAACAGTGTGGAAACAGTCCCTTTTCTTTGCAGCTTTGCCAACACCTGTTGTTTTGTGATTTTTTAATGATAGCCATACTGACCAGTGTGAGGTGGTATCTCATGGTAGTTTTGATTTGCATTTCTCTGATGATTCGTGAAGCTGAGCATTTTTTCATGTTTGTTGGCTACTTGTATGTCTTTGTATATCTTTCTCTGAGAAGTGTCTGTTCATGTCTTTTGCCCACTTTTTAATGGGGTTAGTTTTTTTCTCCTGTCAACTTGTTTGAGTTCCTCATAGATCCTGGATGTTAGGCCTTTGTTGGATTCATAGCAAATTTTTTCTCATTCTGTGAGTTGTCCCTTTACTCTCTTGATGGTTTCTTTTTCTGTGCAAAAAACGTTTTAGCTTAATAAGGTCCTACCTGTCAGTTTTAGATTTTGCTACATTTGCTTTTGAGGACTTGGCCATGAATTCATACTCCAGTATCCAGGAGGGCATTCCCTAAGTTTTCTTCTAAGATTCTTATAGTTTGAGGTTTCACATTTAAGTCCTTGATTCATTTTGAGTTAAGTTTTTGTATGTTGATAGGTAGAGGTTCAGTTTCATTCATCTGCATGTGGTAAGTCAGTTTTTCAACACCATTTGCTAAATATAGTTTCCTTTCCCAATATTTGGTTTTGTCAGCTTTTTCAAAGATGAGTTAGTTGAAGGTCCATGGTTTAATTTCCAGATCCTCTGTCCTGTTCCCATTGGTCTATGTGGCTATTTCTGTACCAGCACCATACTGTCCTAGTTATTGTGTCCTTGCAGTAAAGATTGAAATCTGGAAGTGTGATGCTTCCAACTTTGTTCTTTTTCTGAGGATCACTTTAGCTACTCAGTCTCTTTTTTGCTTTTGCATGAATTTCTGTATTGTCTTCTCTTTCTAAGTCTGTGGAAAATGATGCTGGTAATTTGATAAGGATTGCATTGAATTTGTAGATTGCCATGGATAGAATGGACATCTTGATAATATTGATTCCTCTAATTCATGAGCATGGTATGTTCTTCCACTTATTTGTGTCATTCTTTATTCCTTTGAACCAGTGTTTTCTAAGTCTCATTGTAAAGATCTTTCACCTTTTTGGTTAGATAGATGGTAAGGTATTTTACTTTGTGTGTGTGGCTCTTGTGAATGGGATTATGTTTTTTATTTAACTTTCAACCTGCTTGTTTTTCGTGTGTAGAAATGTAACTGTTTTCTGAAAAATTTTTGTTGGAAAGACTGAGCATATTTGAGTCTATGAAGATTTTAAAGAGTAAATAAATGTATATGTTCCCCTGTTACTGTGGGAAAAAAAGAAATGTAACTGTGTTTTGAGCATTGATTGATTTTGTATACTGAGACTTTAGAAAAGACATGCATCAATATGAGAAGTTTTCTGACAGACTTTCTAGGTATAGAATCATATCATCTGCAAAGAGGGATAATTTAACTTCCTCTTTTCCTATGTGCATACCCCTCACTTCTTTATCCTGCCAGATTGCTCTGGCTAGGACTCCCAGTATTATGCTAAATAGGGGAGGTGATAATGGATGTCCTTGTCTTGTTCCAGTTCTTTGGGGGGAATGATTTCAGCTTCTGCCCATTAAGTATGATGTTGGCTGCAGGTTTGTCATAGACGGGTCTTATTATGTTGAGGAATGTTCCTTTGATGTAGATGTTTGAGAGTTTTCATCAAGAAGGGATGTTGGATGTTATCAACTGCTTTTTCTGCACCTATTGATATAGTCATGTGGTTCTTGGTTTCATACCTTTTTATGTAGTAGATTACATTTATTGATTTGTGTATGTTAAGCCCATCTTGCATCCTGGGAAAGGAGTCCACTTGATCATGATGGATGACCCTTAAAATGTGAAGTTGGATGTGATTTTCTAAAATACTGTTGAGAATTTTTGCATCTATACTTATTGGGGAAATTGGCCTGAAGTTTTCTTTCCTTGTCAAGTATTTGCCATTTTGGGGTAACAGGATTATACTGACTCCATAAAATGAGGTAGGGAGAAATCCTTGCTTCTCAATTGCTTGATTGCTTGAAATACTTTCAGTAGGATTGATACCAGCTCATCCTTGTATACCTTATAGAATTCAGCTGAGAAACCATCTGGCCCAAGGCTTTTTTTTTTTTGGCTGGGGGGTTTCTTATTACTGAGTCAATTTCTTCAATTGTTAGTGGTTGTTTAGGGTTTCATTTCTCTCTGTCTCATCTTGGGAGGTTATGTGATACTAAGAATTCCGCCATTTCCCCTAGACTTTCTACTTCACTCACATATCGATATTCAAAGTAATATGTGAAAATGTTTTGTATTTCTTTAAAGTCAGTTGTAGCATTGCCTTTTTCATTTCTACTTGTACTTATTTGAATGTTCTCTCTCTCTCTCTCTCTCTCTCTCTCTCTCTCTCTCTCTCTCTCTCTCTCTCTCTCTTTCTCTCTCTGTTAATCTGGCCAGGGGTCTGTAAATCTTATTTATTCTTTCAAAGAACCAGTTTTTTTGTCTCATTGATCCTTTATTTAGCTGTAGCTTCATTTGAATGATTCTCATTTTTCTATTAATTCTGTGATTGGATTGCTCTTGTCGTTCCAGCTCCCTCTTTTTTGGTTATATGCATGCAATGCTATAAACTTCCCTCTCAGACTGATTTCATGATATCCTAGAAGTTTTGAGATGTTGTGTCTTTGTTTTCATTTTTTTTTCTAGGAATCTTTTTATTTCTGCTTTGATTTCTATGTTGACTCAAAAGTCATTCAGATGCATGTTGTTTAGTTTTCATGTATTTGTGTGTTTGGGTAAGCTCCTGTTAGTGATGGTATTTATATTTATTCCACCGTGATCTGAGAAGATGCTTGATATGATTTTGACCTTTTGAAATTTGTTCATGATTGATTTATGTCTCAGTATGTGGTTGATCTTAGAGTATGCTCCAAGTGCTGATGAGAAGAATGTTTATTATATGGTTGTGGGGTAAAGTGTTCTGTAGATATCTATTAGGCCCAGTTATCAAGTGTTGAGTTAAGGTTCTGATTTCCTTGGAAGTTTTTTGCCTCAGTGATCTAGCTAAGGTAGTTAATGGGGTCATTATGTCTCTGACTATAATTGTACGGTTATCTATTTCCTCTATTAGTTTAAATATCAATTTATCAACTGTTTTATAAATCTGAGTGCTCCTATTTTGGGTGCATATATATTCAAAATAGATATTTCCTGCTGGTGGATTGAGCCTTTGATCATCATATTGTGTCGTTTAGTGTCCTTTTCAACTCTTATTGGTTTAAAGTCTATCTTGTCAGATGTAAGAATAGCTATTCTTGCTCTTTTTTGTTTTCCATTTGTCTGGAACATTTCTCTCCAACCCTTTATCTTGAGCCTGTAGGTGTCATGTGTAATGAGATGATTTTCCTGAAGACAGCAGAAGGATGGATTGTGCATCTTTATCCAATTTATCGCTCTATGCCTTTTGAGTGGTATACTCAGTCCATTCACGTTTAAGTGTTGATATGTGGAGGCTTGTTCTTGTCAAATTGCTATATAAAGGGTGCTTTGCTTTTTAAGTTTTGTGGTTGATTTGTCTGATCTGTAAACTCTGTGCTTGCCTATGCTTTAGTGAAGGTGGAAATGTTCTTTCATTTCTGTGCTTAGAACTTTTTTAAGCATCTTCTGAAAAGATAGTCTAGAGGTGGCATATTCTCTTTGGGATTGGATGTCTGGGAAGAATTTTAATTCTCTTTCATTAATGAAGCTTAGTTTGGCTGGGTAGGAAGTTCTTGGCTGAAATTGCTTTTCTTTAAGAATGCTAAACATGGGAACCCTGTGTCTTCTGCCTTGTAGGGTTTCTGCTGAAAATTCTGCTGCAATTTTTATAGATCTTCCTTAATAGGTGGTTTGTCCCTTCTTCTAGCTGCCTTTAAGATTTTTTATTTTATGCTCACTTTGGCAAGATGGATTATTATGTGCTTTAGGGATGCTCTTCTCATGTAATACCTTGCAGGAGTTCTCCAAATCTCTTGCATCTGCATAGCCACCTCTCTAGTTAGGTAGGGGAATTTGTCTTGGATGACATCCTGGAAGGCTTGTTCTTGGAAGTTCTTCTTCTTGGAAGTTCCTTTTCTCTCTCACGGATGCCATCAACTGTAGATTTTGTCTGTTTACATAATGGTAAACCTCTCATAGGCTTTGCTTATTCTTCCTAAGTCTTTTCTTGCTTTTGTCAAACTGGGTTAGTTCAGTAGTTCAATCCTCTAATAGTGGTCTGAGATTCTTTCCCCTGCCTGGTCGATTCTATTATTGAGGATTGCTATTTTATTTTGAAATTCCAGAAAATAAGTCTTCATTTCCATAAGTTCAGGTGGGCCTTTCTGATAATGGCAAGCTCCACTTCATTTTCTGTACAGTTTTCTGGCCTGGATGATTTGTGTGTTTACTTTCTCATGGATCTTGCTAAGTGTCTTTGCCATTTATAATCTGAATTCTACAATTGTCATCAGGGACAAGTTGTTCTGGATAAGTTCCATCGCTTGGGATCTGGAAAGCCCTTTTGTGGATGTTGACTTGTGTGGTTTTGGTGGTTGCCAGTGTTTTTTCACTGGTTCTTTCTCATCTATAAGGACAGATTCTTCTCTTTTTATTTTTTGTTTTGTTGTTTTTGTATTAGATGAGGTTGCCACTACTCAGGTGACAGTTTGTAGTTTTTGTTGTTGGTTTTTGTTTTTATTTGCCTAACTTCTCTCTTCTGAACTGCTTGTTGAGGGGCAACGGTGGCAGGAAGGATGGTGAGTGGGAGAAACCATCTGAAACTTCTTTATTGGTGCAGTCTGGTGGGAACATGAGACTTTTCCTCTAGTTCAGAGCCTTTCCCCTTCCTCTGATGCTAGCATCAGAGGCCCAGGCTACAGATCCAGCAGCCTTCTTCCTGAACCAAGTATTTCATCAGCAGGACTGGTAGCCAGCTGGTGCAAGAGGGTTAAGGGGGTGAGGGCCTGGGATGTGCCTCCCTTGGCTGAAGCCACAGAGGCTTGCATGAGGTGTGTTGAGAAGAAAAGCTGTCATTTTCACTCACCCCTTCTGTCGCCAAAGGCACTTTCCCAAACTCCTGTCAGGACCACTGCCAAGGGTATCCAGGGTTTAGAACTGACCATCCTCCACACCCTAATGGGACCATCTGATAAGCCTCAGTTTGTGTTTTCAGGTTGACCCTCAAAGTCCTATGTCTGCTCCCCCATATAGGTTTCTTTGCTGAGAGCTGCAATTGAGATGTCTTCAGTCAGCATTTTGGCCCCCCCTAATTTAAAACATTCTGCCAAGCATACCTATGTATAGTTTATTTTCATTGGTTTTTGTCAAGAATGATGTGAGTCCATCAAATTGACTTTTCTTAATCCAGGAAACTTTCTTTTGATGTGTCCTTGATTAGTACTTCTGTTTCTATTTTTACGGTTTCTTTCTTGAGTATGCTATAATTCTTAGGTTGGTGCTCTTTTGTTTATCCTCATACCTAGGTGACAAAATATTTTATATCGAAATTAGGAAAATTTCAAAAATGAAAAGGAGGAGTGGTTAATAGTTATGTGGAACAATAGGCACAAAGCAGGAACTGAGTACAGAGACACACAGCTATCCTGGCACAGCTTTCCTCTCACTGTTTATAGATCTTGATACTTTTGTTCTGTATCCTGGAAGACTCTCTTAATTTTGTCTACAATTTCACTAATTCAGTGTTTTGCAATATTTACCATGCTTTTTATGTTTCCAAAGCATAATTTGAACTCTATTATTGAATTTTTGCTTTCCAGGTTTCTTTCCATATATCATTATTTCTTTTCATTCCATCCTATTATTGTCTACCTCAACATGTTTCCCTCTTATAAATTTCTCATGTTTCATAAAAGTCAAGTTATCCTTATTGTATAAATAGCAGGGTTTTTCTTTTCCAGGTCCTGTTGGATTCTAAATTAAATCATTTTTATAATATGTCTTTTGTTTTCTTTGCTTTGTTCTGCAACATTTGTATAACACTCATATTGGGTTTTTTTTGTTTTTCAATTGCGTGAGAGGAACATTTCTTATTCTAGAACAATAAGAAATCTATTAAATCGTATGGTTGCAACAAACAGGCTGCTTAGACTGTGAATTGCCTAACTTTGGAGTCACTTTTGTGCTGGCAAAATCCTCTTCTAATAAATACAAGGAGACTCTAAGTTACTGTGCACATATCCTAAACCAAATCCCAGTCTTCAGCAGTCATCAGACACAGTGTCATTCTGTTAAACCAAGCTGGAATCTGCATATCTTCTGCTGCATTACTTTCTGATCATCTGAACCAGTGTTCTTTAATCAATTCCTTAGCCTAGTCGGGTTTTTCAAAATACACACTTAGGCTCTATTCTATATCTCCAGGCTCAAAATCTTAGGAGACAAAGGCTTCCATATGTAACAAATTTCCCAGATGTTTTGATCCACTCTCTTGGTTGGAAATCAACTTATCTTAACCAATTAGAGAAACAATGACTGTCAGTTTGCATGTCTACTGGGGGCATTTCTAATTCTGCTACCTCCTATTTTGCTTTTCCTCTAGGAATTAAAGATCTCCTAAACACACTCTTCTTGGAAATGTAGTTTCTATTTATATTTTTTCTATTGTTTTATTTATTTGTTTGTTTATTTATTCATTTTAAAGATGTGGTGTACAATTCAGGTTAGGTATACAAATGTTCATTATACAGGTACCCTTGTTGATGAGGTGTGCCTCTCCCTTCCCTGGCAGTTTCCCTCAACTGCCAATCCCACCCCCCATCCACTGGCAGTTTCCTGCTACTGTCAATCCTTTCTTATAGTACTATAATAATTGTTCAAGGTCCGCTTATGAGTGAGAACATACGGTACTCTGTTCTTTGTTTCTGTACAAGATCACTGAGTATGATAGACTCTAAATCCATCCAAGTTACTGCAAAGTTCATATGTTTGTCCTTCTTTGTGACTGCATAATATTCTATTGTGTATATGTACCACATTTATTTTATCCAGTCCAGCTTCGATGGGCAACATGGTTGGTTTCATGTTTTTGCTATTGTGACCAGAGCTGCAACAAACATACA
>CAUYQG010133450.1:0-21176 GCA_963574415.1 Tarsius wallacei
GGTGTTTCCCCACCCCCAGACAGATATTACTACCGTTAATCCCCCCGCCCCCCGCGGCGGGGGGGGCGGCCCGCGCCGCCGCCGGGCGGCCCGCCCCCGGCGCGGGGGGCGGGGGGGGGGGGTCGGGGGGGGGGCTGAAAACAGAAAGAAGTGCAGTTTCAGTGTGAGTACAATATTAAATGTCCTGAAAGCAGACAGATCCTCAATAATGCAGCTTCAATAAAAACGTCCTAAACCCTTTCCTTTTTTGTTCCTTTGAGAAAATGAAGCAATTTGCATTTACAGCTTAGTTCCTGTTTCCAAAATATACCCCTTTAACTTTTTCTTTTCTTTTTTTATGGTAGGTATAAATAGCACCAAATTGTCAAATCACAGCTATTTTGTGTGCTACCTAACAAATAGGTCTGATTTCTGGCCAGTCATAAAACAATTACTGCCGAATTCCTCTGGCTCTTTGATATCCAGCTTGTCCACAAGGCTTCAAAGCCAGTCTCCAGGACTTTTCTTGGGGCACTGCTGAAAAACAACCTCCACAGAAACTCTGAGATAAAATGTTCCCCGTCCTATAAACACACAAAGACATAACTCCAGAAGTAGAACAATTCAGCAGCATTGTGGTGGGTTTCTTCTCCCTCAAGAAAATTTAAGCTGTCCAAGTACTTTGAAGGCCAACTAGACCTTCTCCCCTCTAACCCATATAGCTTTTCCCCCCATTTTCAAGTCTCCAAAAATTAAGAATTACTTTGCTTTTAGGGAAATTTTCTGATTTACTAAAATAACGCATCCCATGGGAACCTACTGGGATGGAACGAAAGTTCAGCTTCTTGAGCACATAAATAACTATACACAGCATAGTATTTATTCAATGTAGCAAAACTCATTCAAGCTAGAATCTCTGAATAAGGTTAACTCTGGTCAGAATATCAATAAAAGAAATTTATGTACGGGCAATTGTATGTTTTGACTGTAATCTAATGGAACAAGGCCAAGTAGGGACCAAAGAGAGGCCCAAACTTTAGCTGTACGATGACCACTCGTTATCCTAGCCCTGAATTATATCCCACATCTTTAAAATTAAAAAAAGTATATATGATACAGTTTCAAATAGCTAGAAGGAGGATATTGAATGCTCCCAACACAAAGAAATGGTAAACGTTTGAGATAATGGATATGCTAATTACCCTGATCTGATCATTAAACATATGTAAGGTTATATCTCTATGTACCCTATAAATATGTACAATTATGATGATGCTGATGTGTTAACTACAAAAATAAAAATTTAAAAAGTTCTGATTCAAAAAAAATAAATGAGTAGAACTTTATTTTCACATGGCTTTTGAAAAATCACTACACTGAATGTGAGGTATATGGGATGGCACACACACACACACACACACACACACACACACACACACACACCAATGCCTAACACATATTGCACGTGCATGTGCTTGGGAGTCAGGCTATTTCCTGTTAAGCCACAGCAAAAGTAACATAATTATTACTAGAAACAAATGCTAAACCCAGTTAGAGAAACTTACAATTTGGCATCCCGGAAGGGCATCAAATCTCCCACTGCCAGATTCTTGTAACAAAAATGAATTAGGTCTGATACATACATACACATGCATCCCCACATATATCTATAATTCACCACCTAAAGAGAGAGGAATGCCACTTTTAAAAATTCCTCTTGCCAACAGTATCATGCCAAATAAGTTTTTCCCATTTTGGCAGCTCTATCCTAATATGGCAGAATTCCGCAAATTAGGTAGTTGGCAAATATTTGACTCTGGATTAAAACGACAGATGATATAGTCTCCCTCTATATATGAAAGATCACATTCGGATCCATGCATAAAAAGTAAAGAAAACCTTTGCCCCCAAAATCTGCCTCTAATTTCTCCTCCATTTCTCTTTACGACTAGCCAGAATCAAGCACATAAAACATTAATCCAGATCGGATAGAGGCACTCTTTTGTAATCTCATCCAAGGAACCAAAGACATATTTATCCAAAGACATATAGCCACATTGTTTTTCTAAATCTATATTATAAGTCAACTCTTGTAAGTACATAGATGAGCCTTCTAATTATAACCTCAAAACTTACCACTCATAATCGGAGCCACCTGTTTACAGCTCTGATCTCAAAAACACAGCTTTTATCTCTTAGGTCAAATCTGGCACCCAAAGTTGGTACTAAATTTCCTCATAACAAAGTGGTTATGTAATCTCTCAAATTTAATTACACTTTTTCTCTGAATTTTTTTTTTTTTAACGAAGGCCAAATGCATTAACATACAACAAAATTCTCAATGTGAGTGATAAAAATGCATTAAAAGTAACCTTTAATCCATGCTATTAACTGATTTTATTCTATTTTGGCACGTTTGAAGTAACTCATCTAAGGATTAGTTAGGCTTTTCTACACTTCTTTTTATCAGGACTCTACCATTCTTGATTTAGTTTTGAGAGAAAAGGGTTTGCAAAAACTATAATAATCTCCCAGCTGGAGATGGCTGGAAAGTCCGTTAGCCTTCATTGTGCCCTTAATTTGCAGGAAGCCTTTGTGCTCTTCCACCCCTCGTTTTACATGCTGAGCAGTTTTCACTGATAAAGTACTTATAGACCAGTTATTTTAGATTAATAAAAAGCCCAGTAAAATTTTATGTAAAATGGCTGTGAACTTTCTCTTTAACATACTGAAACGTATCTTCAGAGTCTTGATTGCATGAAAATGTTAACCCCGGTAATTTGCCTCAATAGTTTTCATGTGAGTAGGCAAAGGCAGTCTTAAAATTTTTAAGTATTATTTTCAAACAGAGAAGGAATCCAAAATTTCAGACGATGAATTCAGATCGAATGGCCAAAGCCTCAGGGCAAACACACTGATTTAATCACATAGCAGTGGGTTTCCAAATCTTGCCCTCTTCAGACTTAACAATAGAGTATTCCCCTGCCCTTTAAACCTACAGCAATAATGCAAACACATTATACAAAAGGACCCAACATTGTTGGGATTTTGTTGGGATTTTTAACATCATGTCATCAATTTCAGGGGTAGATGGCATTGTTCTAACTCTACACTTATCCAAAATGAGATTTTAAAGTCAATGACTTATTATTTCCTCTGAACTTCAAGCCTAAAAAAGGGCATTTAAATATCCAATTATCAAGGATTATAAGCCAAAATCAATTTTCACAATTCCCCAAAAGTCTTCGGATTCTAAAAGCAAAGTCTGCATTTGGGAAGTCTAAGTTGAAGTTTTAAAATCTGCCCCAATACAAACAAAAATGTTGAGATGTGTCATATTACCAGACACAAAATATAGTAGTGTTAAAATTTCTCATTTTCTGCTATACCACCTTCTTGTAAATCAAAAGTTCAAATCGTAATCATGCAGATTCATATCAAGCACAGCAAGCAGATCGTTCGTATCGAACACAGCAAGTATATCTTCAAAGCAGTAGTGATAGTGTCTGAAACTAATTGGGTTTAAACAATTTCTTTTGTGAGTCACTGGCAACGTCTACAGCAGCTTTCTAACTTTGCCTTTAACGATCATAGCAACATCTCAAGGAAGCGATCCAATGTAGCACTAGTCTTTAGTAACCAAATCGTTTCCATTTCATTTTCAGCCCAGGGAATGGATCCTGAACCCCAAATTATTCCTCAGTCAGGAAGTTTACTTGACAAGCTGATGTTTACAAACCTTAAACTTTTATCCTCATGGATAGCCATAGGAGTTGTGTCTTTTTTGTGTGTACAGACAACCTTAATAACTTTCAAATACAGGCTACACAAGGTAAAACTTCACATGGCAATTACTTATTTAAATGCACTTATAATGAAAAAAAAACTGCAGGAAAACTTTTTAGCTTTTTCAAGAACATACTCAACTAAAAAAGTAAAGGCAAACATTTTCTCATTGCTGTAAAGTGTTGAGCCACAGACATATGATTCTACTAGTGAAGAAAACTGCAGAATTTATGCCATTTTATGTGACCTAAAACAGCTGTGTAATAATTTTTATAAAAGAAACCAACTCAATTCCTTTAGGATTACAATTTTCTACTTTAAACTACTTACACTGTTAAAAAAACAAAACAAAACAAAAAGCTCTCTTATTGTATATCATCATCTGGTTATCACCAATGACATTTGAACACCTATTTCTACATTATTTTCTACTTAGCCTGTGGCAAATAGGTATTTTGGACATCTAACTAATCAGGACTTATAATTTTCTTATAAATCAAGTTTCTGAAGAATGTGAATAAGGGAAACAAAGTAACTAAATAAATGACCCAACAAAGTTATGTTAAAATAAGTTATGTGGGAACAGGCGTAACTACAACCTTTCTTTTCAATATTTATAATGCATATGTAAATATATATTATGTTATTCAAGTAAGTTTGCCTTAAGAGCAATTTTTTAAAGACAAATTTTAATCCAGTATTTAATTTATAGTTTCAATTGTGTTTACTTTCACAAAGGATGGGCCAGATCAATTTTAGCTAAATTTCAGGTTATTATACACTTAGACTACATGCCATAGGTAAGAGATACTGATTATAAACATATCAGATATACATTCTGATTATAAGTAGGTCCTATCATTTTACAGTATCTCAAACAGAGGAAATATAGCTTCAATTATTGCACATTTGAAAACAATGACTACGTGTTGGTTTCATAAAATAATTATCTTAAAATTATGAATGAAAATCCACACAAATGGATATTCTTAAACTGACATATTTATGAATGACTTACTTGTTTTAAAAAGTAAACCCCAAATGCTGTGTTAATATGCTTCACTTTTAGGGACTTAAACCATAAATTCTTCAAATAAAAGTAAATAAACTCGTTTGCAAGTCATTAATGATGAGAATTCAATAATGTAAAACTATCTCCGTATATTCTCTATGGCTCAAGAATTTAACTGGCTATGTTCCATATAATACACTTAGTGGGTCTTGGAGCCCACTGCCTGTAAAATCTCCCATGGAGATTCAAGACCACCCATTGAAAATAATACAACATTATTGCCTCAAGCAAGAAGCTGGTACATAGGACTGGTTATTCAAGTCTTTTAAATACAATTTTATTGAGGGATTGTGGGAGGTGGGGGAGGGGGCAAAGGTGGATTCATGAGTGGATGGGGGAGGAAAACTCAGACATAGAAAAAACAGTCATCTCTAAAGCAGAGGTTCCTGCAATACCCGTGCACCACACCCCCACTTTTAAAACAGCTACATAAACAAAGTAATAAGTGCTCAATTTCAGAGAATTACATTATACTCCATTTGAGCGGGCTACAAAGTACTTTTATTTGAAAAGCCGTTTCTCCTCTGTTATAAACAATTTTACTCTGCACCAATTTCAGACAAGAGAAGATGGCTTGGGAGGGTGGGAGGTGGAGTTAGGAAAAATTCACTCAGTGTCTTTCAATGCCTTAAATAGTTGATCCAATAAAGATCCTTTAGAGAAAACTTTAAGTCTATTTTTTTTCTCCAAGTAAGCAAATCATACAGGAGGGCTTTTCTTTTCTAGGGTACTGCACCCTGTCTCTTTAAATTCCAGGCCTGCCCCATTTCCCACGCATTCAATGAAAGCCCCACGTTTGCTGGCCTCCAGCCCACAATGTCAAGTAGTTCTCTTGCTATTGAATTTCAAGATTATTCTTTTGGATCATTTGCCCTTTAGTTTTAAGCACACCAAAGCAAAAATAATGTCTTTCTACAATAACATAAAGAAAATTCTGAGGTCTTTACAAGTCTACAAGTAGAGAACACCTTGTCCTTTGGCTCTCCTTTTACTGCAAAATATGCTCCCACTCTGTATGCTCCAAATAAGGGCCATTTGTACGCTATCTTGGTGTACCATAGTTTTGTCTGTCTTATAACACAATTTTACAAGTATTGTTGATTTAATTTAGTGCTAGATGTGGAATCTCTAACAATCTGCAATATTCAAACAGGTCTGTGTACTATTCAAACCCCCAAGTCTTCAACTTGGTCCCTCGGGTTTTCAGTTAAGGTAAGTTGTAAAGCAAATTATTTTAAAGAAATTATTTTATTTTTTTTCCTTTGGAGTTAAGGTATCCAAATAAATTAATTTAATAACAAAAATAGCAAGTAATATTGTGAGCTGTAGTCACTGTGCCAAAGAGTGGATTTTCCTCACTCTCATGCATACCTTAATCCTGAAGAAGGGACTCCAAGCCACTATGAATCCTATTTAGAATTCTCTCAAAAGGAATAGAAATAGTTAAGCAGAAATTTATCAGCAGACTAAATTAAGTCCATGGAAAATAATGTTATTCCAAATGCTAGCAAATAGAATTTGAAGTGGCAATTTTATTCAAGTAGCTAATAAGAAACACCCAGATCAAAAACATCAATTTTTATATTTTACAAACATTCTAAGGTGGAATTAGTCTATCTATAATTTATGGATTTTGGAAAAGCATCTAACACAAAAGGGAAAGCAGAAAACACCCTTATTTTTATCTGACATATAGCTTCATTATACATTAACATACAGTATGTGTTCAATGTTTTTTAATCTCAAAAAGGTAAATATGTTTTCTCATATATCATAAAATCATGGACTTAGATAAATTTTAGATCACAGAGAGACCTTGGAGAACAACTAAAATTAACCCCCTCATTTTGCAGAAACCATATTTTAGTTTGGAATATTCACCTCAATCTACATTGGACATAAAACATGAAATTACATTTAAATTTTCCTTTTTTAAAAACTTCTAATTATTTTTTTTGTAACTTACATATGAAATATTAAAACTATCTTAGTACCAAAGTAGTTTGTATTTGTGCAATTATGTATCAATTCTTCATGCAAAAAGGACCACTTTTTTCCCTGCCCCAAATGCAATTTTGCTTTTGTTTTTTTGTGTGTGTGTTTGCTTTGCTACCTTTCATTCCTCATAAGTTCATGTTTTTCTTCCAAATTATATACAAAAACCCACAAACTGGAAATGGGTCTTTTGCTTCCAATTATAGATCATATTTATTTCTTATCATCACCATATCTCTAAAAAGTGTGAAAAGATTCTTTTCATTCACAGTCCATTTTTAAAGTCATTTGTAGGTTCTGAAAAACATTCTAACACTATACATCAAGATAAACATATTAATTAACAAAGTTATACTTGTCAAAACTCCACAGGAAAAAAGGACAAAACTTTTCAAATATTCCTAAGTACACCAAAATGTACACTATAATGAAATACTAACCATGGATTTCTTTCTGTTGCAAATACTATCTTATGGAAATAATGTGTATTTATAAATAAGGCTAATCTCACTTTTGATAACTTCAACACAACATTAATTGTTAAGGAAGGTAAGAATGTGATCTATATGTCTCCCTTTAAAGCTTGCAATCAAGTTGGGAAATCTATGTTCATATATTTAGGGTAATATTAAAGAAAAAGACTCAAAATGACAGGGTGGCAAAAATGTCAAATAACAAAACGTGAATATGCTTCTTGGAAAAGACAGTCCCACTCATATTTCAGATAGGATTAATTTGAGAAAAACTAAAAAGCTTATTGTGAAGGTGTCCATACGTACATTTAAATATCTAGTTATGCTTTTGAATGAGTAATATGTGTCACTCAAGAAAGCTTGAAAAATCTAACACCTCCCAGAGATAACTTCTAATAACATTTGCTATAGTATTTCTTTCCAACTTTTCACTGATGTATTTCTACCTGTCAGATGACTCTCAAAATGTGGATAAATTCTAGCCATTTTAAGATAAAGAAAATGGACTGACTCAATGATAAACCCAGAAGGGGGCCTTCACAGGAGAGACTCTGTCAAGAGCATTAACCACAAGCCTTTACAACATAAAATTCTTAAGTATCTGTTGCTCTATTTTAAATATCTGCATATGTATATCCTTGTATAAATTAAATCTTTGGCTCTAGTCAGTCCTTTGACAATTCCCTTTATCAAGGTGGAATACTAACTAGACTTATTTTTTCTTTGACCTAAAAGCTACACAGCTTGTTGCAACTTACAAGTAGAAGGCTACTTGCTTTTTAAACAACGTCAATTAAACATCTGAATTATTAAATAGAAAACCCTAGCTAGACAGGCTGGTTCATACTTGTAATCCCAGCACTTTGGAGGACTGAGGCAGGAGGATTGCTGGAGTTTAAGAGTTCAAGACCAGCCTAGGCAACAGAGTAAGACCTTGTCTTAAAAAAAAAAGAAAGAAAGAAAAAAAGAAAAATAGCCATGCATGGTGGTACACGCCTGAAGTCCCAGCTAAGGCAGAAGAATCTCCTGAGCCCAGGTAAAGGCTGCAGTGAGTGATGATTGCACCACTGCACTCCAGCCTGTGTGATGGAATGAGACACACACACACACACACACACACACACACACATTAAAAAGAGAGAAAGAAAGAAGAAAACCCTGCAAGTATGTTGAATAATCAAAGATTTGACATACTTTCTTCTAACCTGTTTACATGATGATATGAACAATCCTCAATTATTACTCTATGGATAATGGAAACACAAGTAGTCATCTGATAAGTAATATTTCAGAAAAGCAAATTAAATGACAAAATTTCAAGATCTGGATGATGTTATGTAGAAAACAACAACAACAACAAAAAAACCAGTCAACATGAAAAACCTAATTATCTAATGGCATGATCAAGAATCATGTTTGATGAAGAAGTTTCCAATAAACACAGGCAGGTCTCCTGGGTTACTGAAATGCTGCAACCTACAAGTAGTAGTTGACGGGTATGTTCAGAAATTAACTTTTTCCAACTGAAAATTCCCTATTTAGTGAATCACCCATGTTATCTTCTACTTCCTTGTTAATGCAACAAGTCATTTGCTCAATTTCCTGTCCATTCATCAAAAGAAAAGATACATTACAGTATACTGAGGTTTGTATATAACTGTCTTGTTTTTTTTAAAAAAGTCATTCTCCAAACTACTACACTTACAAAATTGGGAAATAAAATGCAATACCACATGTCTATTGCCTAGCATAATAACTGATATAGTTATTTAATGGTAGTAACTATTTTATTGTTATAAAAATCATTAGATCAATGACAAATACAGAATTTATCATTTTCTAAAATTTAAAGAAAAATAGTATTTCATAGCTGGGAAAGCCCACACAATGTATTCAGTCCAAATACATCCTTTCAACTCCCAGGCCAGGGCCCTTCCTGCCGCATTGCTAAATACTGCCCCTACCAGTTACTGGAACACATCAGACTCTTACTTTTAAAGCTCAAAGGCTGGTTGTATTTCATGGATTAGGTAGTTTAAAAAAAAAAAAAAGATAGAGCTGGCCAAGTGCTTCAAATATGTGTCTAGCTTTTTTAAAAGCATCCAAAGAAGGTGAAGAAAGAATAAGGGGGGGAGAGAAAATTCATTTCTGTCTTACAAAAAGCTAGAACATATTCTAGAAAATGTGATTCTCAGCAGACACATGTTTCCTGCTAAATTCAATGATGGCTCTGTTTACACAAAGTCAATTATTAGCGGTACAGAAGAAATGAGTTTCAGAAGACTGAGTAGCAATTTACAACTTATGAGGATGGAAAGTAAAGTCAGAGATTCTAAAACACTTTCTCTGACTTGTATTATCTGCCTTTATGTTACATGGTTGCCCCCAAAAAATCTAATATCTAAACACTACACCGATAAAGGTATCAGAAGTATCCACAGTGCTAAATTAGGTTCCATCCCTTTTGATGTATAACTCTAATGCAACATTGGAGGAACAAGAGATACCTATACAAAGAGAGGGGAGTGCTTCGCTGATGCAAGCATGTAACACATAACATGTGCTATTTTGTTGCTCTTTATAATGAAGGATGGAGCTCCCAGCCCACTAGTTACTATTTCTGTGCATACATAGGAAAAGTCGTACAACAAGCATAAGACAATCTTGAGTTATGCCAACATTTTTAAACAACCCATTCCACTAAAAGCAACAAAATCCCAACAGCCCAAACCCGCCATTTTTCACTGAATCACTATAAAACAGCTGCTTATAATACAGGAAACGGGGAAAAATAAAATGAAGGAAAAAATTATCTAGCATAGAAGAATATTTCTTCAATTAAAAAACAACAACAAAAAACTTTCGAATCCCAGCACTTTGGGAGGCCAGGGCAGAAATGTCACTTGGGTTCAGGAGTTCAAGGCTGCAGTGAGCCATGAGTATGCCACTGCACTCTAGGCTGGGCAACCTATTGAGATGAAACAAAAAGAAAGAAAGGAAGAGAAGGGAAGGGGAAGGAAGGGCTTTCCTAATGCAGCAACACCTTTTAATGTAGTATTATGGGTAAAAGGTATAGATGATACAAAGTCTACAGCAAGCCTTGTTCATAACAGCCATGGTAGTTTTAAATGTTTATCAAAATGAATAGATACCTGGAATAATCAGACAGTGTTCTCTTCCCAACATCATCCTTGGAGGGAGGGGGAGAAAATGGACAAGACAAATGTTGTTGTAGTTGTTTTATTATTATTATTATTATTATTATTATTGAAGCTCACTCTGTCACCCAGGCTGGAGTGCAGTGGCACAGCACAGCCATCACAACCTCAACCTCCTAAGCTCAGGTGATCCTTCCACTTCAGCCTTCCAAGTAGCTGGAACTTCAGGTATGTGCCAACATGCCCAGCTAATTTTTTGATTTATTGTAGAGATGAGGTCTCATCAAGTTGCCCAGGCTGGTCTCAAAACCCTGGGCTCAGGTATCCTCTTGCCTCTGCCTCCCAAAGTGTTGGGATTACAGGCATGAGCCACCACACACAGCTGACACAACAAACTTTGGTCATACAGACTAAACATATATCTAGAAACATTAAGAGGCAAGTAACCTCCCTACTCTCTAAGCTACTACTATTATTATTAATACTTTAGGAAACTGTTAACATATACATTTTGCTTTTGTTTTTGTTTTTCTGAGACAAAGTCTCACTTTGTCACCTAGGTTGGAGTACAGTAATGGGTCAAGACTTACTGCAGGCTTCACCTCCTGGGCCCAAGCAATCCTCTTACCCAAGTAGCTAGGACTGCAGGTGCACACCATCACGCTTGGTTAATTTTTTAAAAAAAATTTTTGTAAAGACAGGGTCTTGCTATGTTACCCAGGCTGGTCTTGAACTCCTGATCTCAAGCAATCCTCCTGCCTCTGCCTCCCAAAGTGCTGGGATTACATGCATAAGCCACCACACTGGCTTATGTTTTGCTTTTAAAAATCAATACATAACTGGGCTCGGTGGCTCAGCCTGTAATCCCACGCTTTGGGAGGCTGAGGTGAGTGGATTGCCTGAGCCCGCGGGTTCGAGATCCACCTGGGAAACTTGGGGAGACCTCATCTCTACAATAAATCAAAAAATCAGCTGGGCGTGGCAGTGCCTGTAATTCCGGCTACTCGGAAGACTGAGGAGGAAGGATTGCTGGAGCCCAGCAGGTTGAGGCTGCGGTGGCCAGGAGCGGACACTGCACTCCAGTCTGGGCGACAGAGTGAAACTCCAACTCAAAAAAAAAAAAAAAAAAAAAAATCAATACATATATACAGAGCATTTGGCCTGTTATTGATGGGAAAATAACTGATGATTTCTACTGGAAAGGAACAAAGTAAAAATTCTAGTTTTTGACAAAAATAAATATTTTTAAATAGAAAAAAATTATTTGGCTCTGAGACTATCAATCTTCTAATATCCATAATGACTCTAATTAAATGAAGCTAATCATTTTATAATCACTAATGAACAATTTCAGGATAGGCCATAATTTTCTTTAATAAAAAATGATAGTGCACTGATTTTATCCAAAAAGGTAATTGTTAAGTGCTACATACCAGCTAAATCACACCCAAATGCTATCCTTATCTTTCTAGAAAGTCAAGCCTTCTTCAGGCCTCAGCCACCGCAAATTTATCACATTTAAGTTAAAAGGATTAAGTCATGCAACATTACTTTTTAAAACAACACTTTGCATCCTTCACATAACTGCAATCCTATCACTGGGTGAAATGGGGACAGATCATCAGGAGACAACTACCATGCAACAATTTTTTCTAAAGTTTCCATCTCAAAGGAAAACCTTACGTTAATCCATAAAATGAATTTGATTTTGTCTGAAAGTAGCTATAGAACTTTTTTCCTTTTAAACAGCATCTGCCATGGTTACCACCACTTAATTAAATCCTAGATCATGTCTACAAGAGCAGTTATTGCCGAACATTTGTCTGCTAATATAAGTGAATAATTACTCAATGTTTTAAAAGTAAACACTGACTACCATTTATTATTAGTTACCTTTGCATGGGCACACTTGTGACTCATTGTGTCTACATGCAAGATCACTCCACATTTCTAGGCTTCTGATTAAAAGTAAAATGAGAAAGTAAACAAAGACGAAGAATCTCAAGAGTACTTTCCAGCTCTAAAAGACACATGCTCATTGAAGGCAGGGGCCTCCCCTTCCTCTCATTTACATCTCCCCCAGTTTTTCACCGCAGCCCCCAAATATAAAGCCCTTTGGTCAAGCACACAGTGACAAACTTAATCCTTAAAAACTTGCATAGGGCAAAAAATACCACAAATCAGGATATGAGGGAAAAAATGAGGCAAGATATTTCCAGTACAAATAACAAAGGAAAAATATTCTGCAAACAAGAAAATGACCCTGAAAAAATGACTATTGGGATGTTTAGAAAAAGCCATATAAAAGAAGTCAGTAAAGAGATAATCCAAACGGTCAACAAACATATATAAAATGCTTAGTCTCACCAGGAACCAAAGAAATGCAAATAAAAAACAAACAGATATCATATTTCAACCAAATACCTAAAATAGGAAATATCAAAATAGCCCGAATGGGCAAAAATGTAGAGAAAAATGATACTCATTTCCTGACAGAGTGTAAACCGTCATGGCTACTTTGTAGAGCAATCTGACAATGTCTAGTACAAATGGGAATGCACATGCTTGCTGCAGTCCAACTACTCAAATTCCAGGCCTATGTCCAGACTCTCGTTCATTTGCACAAGGCAACATGTACAAAGATGCCCACTGTACAGAACAGAAAATAGCCTAGGTATGGGTTAGTAGGGAAACAGAAAAATATAAAATATATTCCTAAGATGAAGTACTAAGCAGAAAAATTAAAGAGAATGACTTGGCTCTCTATAGATGACACACAGATAGGTTCAGAAACAGATTGAGTGGGGAAGAAAAACAAGATGCAGAATTATTCACTCTTGAAAATGTTCTGATACTAAATAGTGGCAATGGTTGCACAACCCTGTGAATATACTAAAACCCACCGACATGTAGACTTCAAAAGGACAAATGTTATGGTATGTGACTAATATCTCAATTGAAAACAAAAATGATTCACCCAATTTGATCTCATTCATGTTGATTTAAGACACAATACACTCGCATGTGTAAACAATATAAATGTGCAGAATGGAAGAAAGGCTGAAGAGTTGGAAGAAAGGCTGGGAAGTATTTAAAAATGCTAGCTGTATTTATAATAATTAATTCTCCAAAATCCAACAAGGAATCAAATATGATAAAATGTAAACATTTATTCATTCTTGGTAGTGGGGATCTGAATGTTTGTTATATCATTCTTTGTATTTTGCCATACTTTTTTGAGAAATAAAAAAGTCATTAACTACAAAGGGCACAAAACACACACCACAAAAGACAAATGGTAAATAAACACATGTACATAAGAAAAGATATGTGGAACTACAATCAAAATAAATGCAAATTAAAATGAGGGGTTTTCCCCCCATGCAGCAGATTGGGAAAGATTAAAAAAAAAAAATGGGTAATTTCCAGTATTGGCAACCATGTGGGAAAATGGGCATTCTGGGGAACTGCCCAGTTTATATCACTGGAGAAGCATGACATTGGTACAATCTTTTTGGTGGAAAATTTAGTAATACTTATTATAATGTTAAATCTGTCTATCTTTTGACTTTACTACCTTCCTTCTAAAAGTGTAATGTAAAGAAATTACTAGAACAACCGTAAAAATGAATGTCAAGGATGTCCATCACTGCAATATTCATAACAAATTAAATCTGAGAACAATCTAAAGGTCTAAAGGAAGTGCAATAACTATATTAAATGTAATACCACAAAATTCAGTCATTGAAAAAGATAATATTCCATAAGGATAAGAATGTTAATTTGTGCCTTAACCCCAGCCTCAAGAAGTGTGCTAGGCACATCGCATAGTAGGAGCTCAAAAAAAAAAAAAAAGCCCCTGTTGAATGAACAAATAAATATTAATTAATAGTTAATATTGGTATGTGTGTGCATACATACAAACAACAAAGAGGTCTACCAAAATGTTAACTGTGATTATCTATGAAAATTTCAGTTAACTCCTTTCTTTGTATTTCTATGGCTTGAATTTTATACAATGAACACATATGTATAAATGAGAAAAAATAAGATTTCATTTGCCTGTAAAAAAGTGAACACAGCGTTCTTCACAAAAGTGACATAGTACAATTATGCCATGTATTTCCCAACTTCTATGACATTTCTTTTGAAGACTCAAACCACTAAGAGATAAAAAAAATCCAGAAAAGTTCTACATCTTAGAACTGCAAAAGCTATGCTAAGTAAGGGGGATTATCTGTAATAGATGACTAAAATAGCAGGAAATATGCCAAGGCCAGTCTATGGAAGACCATTGGAAGGAAATGTCAAAGAACCAGTACAAGAAACAAAGGAATTTTAAGGTAAAATTATCAAACCAGCTGATATCCCTGCAGTGTCTATCTCACAAAGGTCTTAAGTTGTGCAGAAGGTCGCCTAAAATAATTAATATAAAAGACCTCTGCATAAGTCAGATGATACACCATAGAATGGTAGTGATAGCAGCTATAAAATACACCATTGAAGGACAGTGATATTAACTATAAAATACATCCAGAAACCCCTAAGTTTAGATTATCTTTTTCTGAAAATAAATTGTTAGATAATTGTTCACTGGAATTTAATGAGGCAAATACTCGGAAGAATTACCTTTTCTCTTTCTATTAAATGAGTGATTTTATTAGCAACAATAATAATGCATAATAAAAATCAGCTTCCATGTATTGAGCAAATTTATCTGCGCCAGACTATACATTGAATACTTATATCAATTGTTCTCAGAGTGCAGTCTGAGGACTGCAGAATCCCTAAGACCTTTTCAGGTGATTGGTGAAGTTAAAACTATTTTCATAATATATTAATGACGTTATGTATCACTAAAATTCCCACTCTCTCATGAGCACACAGTGGAGTTTTCCAGAGGCTACAAGGCATGTGTTAACACAACAGACTGAACACAGAAACAGATAAGAGGACCTAGTTGTCTTCCATTAAAGCAGACATGAAAGAGATTTGAAGGAAGAAAAAAAAGTAAACGATGCCAATGCCACTCTGCTCACTGATTTCTTTTGTTTTAGAAAATATTTTTCATTAAAATGATGTGTATATGTTAACATGTAATGGGTTCATTATTATTTAAACAAATCAACAATTAATTTGTTTAAAATGTCTGTTTTAATTTCTAATACAGTATAATTAATAGAAATAACTTACATAAAAAAGGTCTTCAGGGTACTCAATACGTAAGGGTGTAAAGGGGTCTTAATTCCAATAAGTTTGAAAACAGTTGATATATATATAATCCTCAACTTATGAAGTAATAGTTCTATTTTATCATCATTTCCATAACATAGATGAGGAAACAGACACAGAAGTGACTTGCCCAAAATTACACAAGAAGTCTCTTCTACCAGTATTTGAATACAAGTCTGTAATTCCTAACCTTAACTCCTCTTCATCTCTAAGCAACAATATCTACCCCAAATAAAGATTACTTTTAGGTAGGTACATGTCTGTTTAAAAAGCAATATTCAGTCTTCGTTCTTTATTCATTGTCTTTCAGTTTTAAAAAGTAATGTATGCTCATTGTAATGCTTTAAATATATAGAATTAACTTTGTAAAAAACTCTACAAAAAAAACTTTCCATCGCCACCACCACCACAAGTAACCAATAAAGAAAACCATTGGTAAGAGTTTGGTGCCCACTAATCCAAAACATATTTATAAACATATGCATACACACTCATACTTTTTATCTGTACAAGCACACCTTTAAAAATAGGATCACAAGATTTATCAATTTGCCTTATTTCACATAATACTTCTTGAACATATTCCTGCATCTACAAATCGATTTACCTCTTTTTATAGATTATAATTTAACTGTCTCCAATTAAGGGTCCCCATGTGGCATACTTCCAAATTTCTGCTATTACAAAACCAGCCACAAGAAACATGCTGTATCTTTGTGTACTTGTGAAGTAATATCTGCCAGAAAATTCCTAGAAGTAAATTTTCTGGGTTAAAGGTTATAAACACTAAAAATCTCAATAGATGTTGCCAAATGCCCTCTAAAATGTCTGTGCCTAATTTACATTCTTACCCAGAGTATATGAGATTTCCTCTAACAATTCAGCTTTAAAGTGCCTTGGAAAATTATACTTTATGTTGCTCAAAATGCCAAGTAGTAAAACTGTCTCAGTGACCATCTTAATTCCATATAGAACTCTACACAAAAAATGTACTGAACTCAGTGAGGATATCAGAATAGTTACCCATCTTCATTTTTTTTCTTACACCTTTTAAATGCCTCAGAAGAGAAAATACACCAGGTGCACCCAATATCTTCAACTAGTAAACCCGCAAATATTAGATGCCTCGATAAAAAGTAACCTAAATTATTTCAGAACACCACTTAACACAAATAAAAACTATGCTGTAAAGCTGGGCTCAAACACTTAAAGGGTAAATTTATTAAGCTTTATCTGCCCACTCAAAGGACTAAGGCCACAAATAAAAAGCTATCAAATCATACCAGTGGCCAAATTGGCTTACATAAAATAATAAGCAACAGATTTCACATCATAAATGTCAGTGGAACAGATTGCAATAGTAAGTATGGGTGTAATTGGAAAGAAAGTTCACTCAGATTCACATCACACTGAAAATGAAAACATTAATATTTTAAATGAAATGTTTTGAATGTGACTATTCATTTCAGTCATATCAGACTAGTATAAATCCTTGGTACTAATAAATAAGATATGGTCTTTTTTTGCAAGTAGATAGTTTAAAAATGCATCATACTCTGACCTGCCTATTCTGTAATAGCTAATGGATATTCCAGGCATCACTATTTCATCAAAATCTCTGTTCCGGGATTTTGTGCCAGTAGTTTTAAATTGAAGGTCTCCCACACGTTTGTGACAGAGTAAAACCTCATTAATTCAAATCCAATTAGCTCAATTCTGAAATGGTATATGTGATACTCATTAGGCAACAAGTTAATACTATAATTTCTTCCTCTACAAGTTCTCATATTATTACTGCAAAGGCAAGGAAATCAACCTGAAAATCAATCCACTTTTCCAAACCAAAGATTTACGAAACTACAGACCCATCCATCTTTGTGGCGGGGCAGTTCATCCTCAGTTCTAAGGTTCATCAGTGTTTATCAGCTACTGTATATAGTGAAAGTGACTTAACTTGTCACTATTAATAGCCATTTACAGCTTAATTTAGAGAATGAGCATTTAAGTATCCTGTAACTCAGATTTTTCACAAATTCAGTTTTGCGGTTTCTCTCATTTCTAATGGGCAAAATTTTACCCTATCACTTAAACATCTACAAAATAGCAAATGCAGCACCTTAAAAGGTGCTGGAAGTAGACTGGGAAGTGGCTGGCATTCTTATTCCATGTGTATTCTGATCATTTTGAAAGACTTTATAAGCCAAAAAAATAAGTCCCAGGATTAAGTGGCATGTTTGGTGTTCCTTGAACTTACAACTAACTATTCCCAATGAACAGAGAAACCATCTCTTGCAGTCTGAATCATGTGTAATTACAGTATGACAAGGTCTCTCCTGGGTGATGTAAGCTGGCATTTTTCCCAGGACTTGTCACATCATGGGAAGCATGCATACAAATAAAAAGCCAAAAATAAACATTTTAAAACAATGGCTTATAGACTGCATGGAGAAACTCCACAGTTGAGTATAAAAATTGAAGAGTCCAACCACCCAGCAGACATCTCTCACCAGAGATGTCTGAGAAGGCATCCCTGTTATCAAGCAGCTTACCACGCCTAGCAACAACTCCCAGGTGTGTGGGCTGTGCGGGCAGCACCCTCACCTTCCCTCAGGCTGGACAGAAAAATCATTAAGTATAGGAAATAAAGGGTAATCTCACCACACACATCCACTGAAGCAGAGGAACGGTGGCAAAATAAAGAGGTTGATCATCTCCAATTTCATAATGCCAATTTGTTGATCATCAAGACGCCTAAACAAAGTTACCTTAATCTATTGCCAGCTGAGTCAATTTTCCTAATACAATAAACATTGCTTTTTAAAAGTGTATTTCATCTTGAAGTGAACAGCGACCAAGTAGGAGTGATAATGTGTACCAAGGATCTTAGAAGGTGGTTTCTTTTGTTTAAACTCCTCTGCTCTACAGACACATGGAAAGGGGGAGAGAGAGTCCAAGAAGCATCCAACCAATCTCATATATGACAGAAACTTGACAGGGCTCATTCTCATCACAGTTTTGAGGCAATATAAAATATACTATCTGACTACATTTTAACATAAAATGCTTACAAATTCTAAATGTTGTCTCCTATAGGCCATGCATGTTCCTAGCCCTCTCTGAGAAGCTGGGTTTGGGTATTGACCACCCAACAAAGCCCATCAAATTCAACCGTTCAAGTTTTCAGGAGGAGCTATAAACCCAACCACTAACGGCAAAAAATACAAATCTACTTCCCATTACATGAGCTCTGGAAACAAACAGAAGCACCCACACGAACCTCCTCCACCTCTAAGGCACACAGCATTTCTCCTTTCTTTATTCAGCCCCCTGAATGTTCAATAATTTCCACATAGCTCTAAGCAGAATGGATTTATTATTATGTTGCTCTAAGAAACTGCAGGAGTTCTAGATGCCAATAAAGATTACGGATCAAATGGAAGATAACTACTAACCATTGTGTCGACTTAGATAAATAAACCTGCTCACAAACAAAGCACCTTATTGTATTTGTAGTGTTACCTCCACTAATCCAACTAAAACAACCAGACAGTAGCTCTCCAGAGGTTGAAGGGAAGAGAAACCGGGCTTCCTCAAATCCCCTTTAGATTTCTTCTTAAATGACACCCCGTTTCCTTTTTCCCCAAAACTGTCCCGCCCTTTATGGAAAATGTTGGGGACCACAGAGACTCGGCAGGATAATGCAAACTAGACTCCAAGGTTGAGAGCCAAGGTGCGGGAGGACTGGCAAAAGCCAGCACCGCCTTGCTCCTCTGAAACTTCGCTTCGACCTTTGCAGGAACCTCCTCCCTGCAGATCACGTCCTGCAGACACTTTGGAACGTGGCTCGAACCAAGGGAACAGTCAAGTGCCAAGACGGGGACGGGGGGAGGGAGAGAAGGAGAGGAACCAGTAAGCACCCCCCCCCCCACCAACTAAACATAAAATCCAGACTGCAGTGGGGTGTGGCGGTGGCTAGCCCACAAAAAGAGTCTATGGCACTAGCACCCTAAGGAGAACCTACTTCTCAAGACGGAACAATAACTCCATCCAATGCATTCTTTGCTAATAACACAGGTAAACCTCAATATCTCTAGGGGAAAAAAAAGCGCAGTGTTTATTCCCTCCAGCCCACTCCCCACACCTCCAAACCCAGCAACTAATTGCATCTTCCCCACAGAACCCGCGGCTAACCCCAGAGGGCCGGGGAGGGCTGGCTGGGGGTGAATAAACACTCGACACCTGACGGTCCTTTCTCTGCGGTGACTTTCACGGAGCCCGAGTGGCGCGCGCGGGCGGGAGCCGGGACCTGGCCAGCGCGGCGCCGCGCACCCGGATCCCGAGGCTACGCCGGCGAGCGCGGCGCGGGGGGCGGGGAGCGAGCGGGGCCGGGGGACCGCCCCGGCCAAGCGATTGTTTCCTCGCCGGGCAAAGACATTTTTTATCAAGCTCCTTTTGTACTCAAGCCCTACCTCTTTTTGGCCTAGGAAAGCTTTCGTGCAAGTGGAAGACGACTTTCTCCACAAAGTGCTGTATGTTACTGTGCTCCGGGCCGCGCACGAACACCATCCAGTCGTGGGTGAAGCCCTCCACGGTGGGTTTCTTCCTCACCTGGGCGCGGTGCCCCAGCTCCAGCTTCACCTGCACGGCACACTGCGGGCAGAGAGGGGAGGGACAGCCATGAACAACAGGAAGGCGACGGCTCCGCACTGAACATTGCGCCTGACATTTTTTTCCTCCTTCTTGAAACGCACATAAAAGGAAACGGCGGTGCCCTCTGCATCCACGTTTCACGCGCGTGGGCGCGCGCAGCCCACACCCGCAAATACACGCCGCCGGGCCGGCCCGGACCCAGGCGCTCGGGACCCCGCATCCACACCGCACGGGATTGTAACGGAATGTTTCCCCCAGTCGGGAAAGGGGTCGGGGGGAAGAGGGAGAACACACTGAGCCACGACAAGCACGACAACAAATGCATCGGAAACAAATCAGAAGACAATTAGGAGGCGAGGCCGGGGCGGTTTCCCGGCGTAGAAGGGGAGGTGGCTGGGACCCTGGGGGACCGAAGCGTTCCTGGCGAGCCCCCTCCCCGAAAGTAGCGCGGCGACAGGCACACGCCGAGGAAGTCTTTGTGTACGTGTGTGTGTGCGTGCGTGTGGAGCGCTGTGCCAGGCGGAATGGAAACTACAGGCAGCCCCTGCTGATGGGCACAAACTCCCGTGCTCTCACCACGGGGTTCGTGCACAACAAAAATGAGACGTCGTCACACACACACACACACACACACACACACACACACACACACACCCGCAGGAAAACACGCCGAGGCATCCATAACTTAAAGCACCCCGCACCCCCCAGCGAAAAGCCCCACGCGATCGGCGAGGCCAGCCGAACGGAGCCCCCGCAACGCACTTCCGAGACCCAAAGTGGCCCCACCGGACCGCCCCCCGTCGCCCGGGGGGGGGGGGGGGGGGGGGGGGG
>CAUYQG010133451.1:0-15073 GCA_963574415.1 Tarsius wallacei
TTTTTTTTTTTTGAGTTGGAGTCTCACTCTGTCGCCCAGACTGGAGTGCAGTGGCCGCTCCCGGCCACCGCAGCCTCGACCTGCTGGGCTCCGGCGATCCTTCCGCCTCAGCTTTCCAAGTAGCTGGAACTACAGGCGCGCACTACCACGCCCGGCTAATTTTTTTGATTTATTGTAGAGATGAGGTTTCGCCTGCCCAGGCGGGTCTCGAACCCGCGGGCTCAGGTAATCCACTCACCTCAGCCTCCCAAGGTGTGGGATTACAGGCTGAGCCACCGAGCCCAGCTGAGTGTATTATTCTTTGCTTAATAAAACTACTTGCTTGTTGTGGAAAAAAAAAGAATAATACACTCTCAAGAGAAGAGAATGGGCAGAAACAGCCTACAATAGTCCTATATCTTTATAAAAATTGAATCTTTAATTTAAAACCTTCCCACAAAGACATCCCCAGGTCTAGTTAGTTTCACTTAGAGTTCTTCTAAACATTTAATGAAGAAGTAACAATAACCTTACACAAACTCTTTCAGACCAAAGAAAGAGAGAAAGAGAGAATATGTACCAATCTGTATTATGAGACCAGTATTATCCTGTTACCAAACCTGACAAGGACATTAAAAGAAAGGAAAATTATGGGGCAATATTTGCCATGAACAAAAATGCAAAAAACCTAAATAAAATATTACCATATGAAATAAAAAGATATATAAAAAGAATAGTGCATTATGACCATTGGGTTTATTTCAGAAATGCAAGGTTGTTTCAACATTTGAAATTATCCACATTAAGCAAATAAAAGTGGGGGTGCATATGATTATCTAAGTAGTTATAGAAAGAAATGATAAAAGCACTCATTTATGATATAAAATATTCATAACATGCTGGTAACAGAAGGGAACATTCTTAGTCTGATAAAGCTTATCTACAACATACCCATGTAGTGGAAAATTGAAAGCTTGTCTTCCTTCCTCACCTTTTGGAAAAAATAAAAGGGGCACTTCTCTCCAACTTTTGAACACTAATGGTTGTACAGGGCCACAAAGCAAGAAAAGGATCAAAGGAAAAACAAAACTGTCACTGGTCACAGACTCTGTACTTAATATCCTAGAAAATACAAAAGAGTCTGCAGACAAAACTTAGAATTAATAAGTAAACTTAGCAAGGTTACAAGTTAATATACAAAGACATAAATAACTTAATCCAGTGATTTATACAGAAAGAGAAAATAATATGATCAACTTAGGTTTATCCTGGAAATGTAAAAATGATTTAACGTCAGAAAAACTATAAATATCATCCATTGCATTAACAAATAAAGAAAAAAAGTGCATGATCATTTTAATGAATTCTGAGTCATTTAATAAAATTCAACACCCATTCATAATTAATAACTAACAGCATATAAGAATAGAAAAGAACTTCCTTCTCTCCTGAGGATTATCTACTGAAAACCTATAGCAGGCATAATTCTCTCTTTTTTCTGTTTTGAGTCAGGGATTCATGGTCGCTCAGGCTGCAGGGTAGTAGGTTCACTGCAGCCTCAGCCTCCTGGGCTCAGGCGGTCATTCTACCCCAGCCTCCCAAGCAGCTGGGACTACAGGCATGTGCCACCACATCCAACTAATTTTTCTTTATTTTTTGGTAGAGACCAGGTCTCCCTAGCCTAGTCTGAAACTTCTGGGCTCAAGCAATCCTCTCGCCTCAGCCTTCCGAAGTGCTGGGATTACAAGCATAAGCCATGCGCCCAGCTTGCAAGCTAAATTCTTAATGGTGAGATTTTGAAATCTAAATTAAGAAATGTGATCATTATCATTGCCATGAGTCAACATTCTGCTGTAGGTTCTAGCCAGTCACAAAGAAAAGAAAGAAAGGGTGTACAGATTGCAAAGGAAGAAACAAAACCTTTATTTAGCCTCAAATAAAATAAATGTATAAAGAAAAAACAATAAGAAAAATCATTGGAAGTAAGAAGTTAGCAAGGTGCTCGGATCTACTATCATTGACATACAAAAAGCAATTCCACTTCTCTTTTTAATTGTACATATTTATGGGATACAGTGTGATATTTTGATACACACATACAATGTATAATGATCAAACCAGGATAATTAGCACATCCATTACCTCAGACATTTATTATTTCTTTGTGTTGGGAACATCCAAAATCCTTCTAGCTATCTATCTGAAAACACACAACACATTGTTGCTCATGACAGTCGCCCAACAGTGCGATACAACGTCCAAACTTATTCCTACTACTTGGCTGTACTTCTGTATCGGTTAGCCAGCCTACAGCTATGCCCCACCCCCTACCTATCTCTGCCTCTGGTAACCACCATTCTAGTCTCTACTTCGATGAGATCAATGTTTTTAGCTTCCGCAAGTAAGAAAGAACATGCAGTGTCTCTATGTGCCCAGTTTGTTTCACTTAACATATAAGGTCTTCCAACCTCATCTATGTTGACACAAACAGTATTCCATTGTGTATGAATGCTACATTTTCTTTATCCACTCATCAGCTGATGGAGACCTGGGTCCACTCCACATCTTGGCTACTGTGAACAGTGCTGCAACAAACACGGGGGTGCAGATATCAATTCAATACATTGACTTCTTTTCCTTTGAGTAGACACCCTGTTATGGGATTGCTGGATCATACGGTAGCTCTATTTTTGTTTTTTTTGGAAGATCACCCATACTGTTTTCCACAGTAGCTATATTCATCTAAATTCTAGGCCTCGTTGTAGTGGCTCACGCCTTTAATCACAGCACTTGGGGAGGAAGAGGTGGGATAAATCCCTTGAGCCCAGGATTTTGAAACAGGTCTGAGAAGCATAGCAAGAGCCCATCCCTACAAAAAAAAAATAATAAAAAAATAAAAAGTAGCCAGGTGTGGTGGTGTACACTGATAGTCCTAGCTACTCAGGAGGCTGAGATGAGAGGATCACTTGAGCTCATAAGTTCAAGCCTGCAGGGAGCTATGTCCATACCACGGCACTCCAGCCTGGGTGACAGAGAGACCGCTTGTCTAAAATAAACACATAAAGAGAAATAGAATTATTCTTATTGTTTTGGGACCATGGGGCACATGTGAGGATTTGTTTTTTAAGTATATCGGGTGAAGGTGAGGTTTGGGCTCCCTCCCCATCCAGCGGATGGTTTTGTATCCCTTCTCCGCCCCCCCGCCCCTTCCTTTACTGGTGTCCAGTGCCTGTTCCCATTCTTGTGCCCGTGTGTGCCCAGTATTTAGTGGCTACTTATGAGTGAGAACATGTGGTATTCAGGTTTCTGTTTCTGTGATAATTCACTTTGGATGATGGTCTCCAGCTGCATCTATGCTGCTTGCAAAGGACAAGATTTTGTTTCTCTTTATGGCTGTGCAGTATTCCACAGTGTGTACATACCACATTTTCTTGATCCAGTCCACGTTCGATGGGCACCTGGATCAGTTCCAGGTTTTTGCTGTTATGAATAGTGCTGAAATAAACAGATGAGTGCAGGTGTCTTTTCTGCCGAGTGATTTGCGTTCCTTTGGGTATATTCCCAGAAGTGAAATTGCTGGGTTGAATGGTAGCTCTGTTTTTAGTTCTTTGAGAAATCTCCAAACTGCTTTCCACAAAGGTCTAACTAGTTTACTTTTCTGCCAGCAGTGTACAAACGTTTCCTTTCCGCCACGGGCTCACCAACACTTGTTGTTTTTTTGACTTTTTAATAATAGTCATCCTGACTGGTATGTGATGGTATCTCACTGTGGTCTTGATTTTCATTTTTCTGATGATTAGTGATGCTGAGCATTTTTTCATGTGACTGTTGGCAGCCTGTATGTCTTTCTTTGAGAAATGTCTGTTCATGTCTTTTGCCCACTTTCTAATGGGGTCATTTTTTCCTGTCAATTCCTTAGAGTTTCTTATAGACTCTGAATGTTAGGCCTTTGTGGGATGCCTTGTCTGTAAATACTTTTTCCCATTCTATGGGTTGTCTCTTTACTCTCCTGATGATTTCTTTTGCTGTACAGAAGCTTTTTACCTTGATTAGATCCCAACTGTCAATTTTAATTTTTGATGCATTTGCTTTTGAGGACTTGACCATGAATTCATTGCCTAGGCCAATTTTTTAGCCGGTGACTCACACCTATAATCCCAGCACTTTGGGAGGCGGGGGTGAGAGGATTGCCTGAGCTCAGGAGTTCGAGACCAGCCTGAGCAACATGGCAAGACCTCGTCTCTACAATAAATCAAAAAATTAGCTGGGCATGGTGGCGTATGCCTGTGATTCCAGCTACTTAGAAAGTTGAGGCGGAAGGATCGCCTGAGCCCAGCAGGTTGAGGCTGCGGTGGCTGTGAGCGTGCCACTGCACTCTAGCCTGGGTGACAGAGAGAGACTCTGACTCAAACCCCACCACCATAAAAAAAAATATTCATCCATCCCCACCACCAACAGTGTGTGTGTGTTCCCATTTCTGCTCATCCTTGTCATCAATGATTGTGTCTTTTTGATAACAGCTATTCTAACTGCAGTAAATAAGATCTCATTGCAGTTTTGACTTGTGTTTCCTTGATTAGTGGTGTGGGGCATTTTTTCACATGTCTGTTGGTCATTTGACTTCACTTTTTTTTTTTTTTGAGTTGGAGTCTCACGCTTGTCACCCAGGCTGGAGTGCAGTGGCACACTCATGGCCACTGCAGCCTCAGCCTGCTGGGCTCAGGAGATCCTTCCGCCTCAGCCTTCCAAGTAGCTGGAACTACAGATGCACGCCACCTTGCCTGACTAGTTTTTGTGATTTGTTGGAGACACAAGGTCTCACCAAGTTGCCCAGGCTGTTCTCAAATCCCTGGGCTCAGGCATTCCTCTAGCCTTGGCCTCCCAATGTGCTGGGATGACAGGCTGAGCCACCGCACCCGGCTGGTCATTTATCTTCTTGTAAGCGATGTCTATTCAGTTCTTTTGCCCATTTTTTAAATAGAATTTTTGTGTGTGTTATTGAGTTGTCTGGGCTCCTTGCATATTCTATATATGAATCCCTGGCCAGATGGATAGTTTGCAAATGTCTTCTCCCACCCTGCAGGTTACCTCTTCACTACTGTTTGTTTCTTTTGTTGTGCGGAAGCTCTTTAATTTGACATAATCCCATTTGTCTATTTTTGCTTTTGTTGCCCGTGCTTTTGAGATCTTCTCTGTAAACTCTTCACCCAGACAAATGTCCTGAAGAGTTTCTCCTGTGTTTTCTTCCAGTGGTTTCATAGTTTCAGGTCTTAAGTCCATTTTGAGTAGGTTTTTGTATAGGTGAGAAATGGGGGTCTAGTTTCATTTTCTGTACATGGATAGAAGTTTTCAATTGCTGTATATAGACAATTCCATTTCTACATACAACAAATAATTTAAAATGTAATTTAAAAATACATATCATTTAAACTATTCACAAGAACCACAAGGTTTTAAGGAATAAACATACCAAAATTTTCTTAGATTTATATGGAGAAAATTATTTTTAAATCCTTTGAAAAGACACTAAAACTATCCTAATAGGAAAAATTTAACATGCTATGACTTGGATTATTTCATATCATAAAGATATCAATTCTTCTCAAACTGATATGCAGTTTCAAAGAAATGGGGAAATATAAGTTGATTCTCTATTACACTGAGAAATATAAGTTGCTATTTGTGAAACAGCAAAACGCCAATCATGGCTAAGTCACTCTAGATGAAGAAATAAAATGAAGCACCATGCCTTACATCAAGACAAATTATAGGTATAATAACTGGGGCATTTGCCGCTGGTGCCAGAATAAATAAACCTGTAAAAAGAGCACAGTAGGCTGGGTGCGGTGACTCACGCCTATAGTCCCAGCACTTTGGGAGGCTGAGGCAAGAGGATTGCCTGAGCCCAGTGGTTCAAGACCGGCCTGGGCAACTTGGCAAGACCTCGTCTCTACAATAAATAAAAACAAAAAATTAGCCAGGTGCAGTGGTATGTGCCTGTAGTTCCAGCTACTTGGAAGGCTAAGGCAGAAGGATCGCCTGAGCCCAGCAGGTCAAGGCTTCAGTGACCAAAGCATACCACCGCACTCCAGCCTGGGCAACACAGTGAGAGTTGACTAAAAAAAGAGTGCAGTAAAAACACATACACTCATCCACACATACAGGAATTTGACTTACAACAGAGATGGCAAAAGCTTCACTCCATGATTATCAAACAAGAAAGAAGGTCACACTAACTCTGCACCATCCCCGAGACCTGAGGATAATTATTGAGGGCAACCTCGGGGGTCACAATTACCACTTGCAAAGAGCATCTCTTGTAAATCACAGGAGTGTGTTTGCACATTTTCTGTTGAATGCATAGTCTGTTATAATGATTCATTATATTAACCTGTTAATATTCAGTGGATAAGTTGTTTTCCTTTTTTGTAAGATTCAGAATAAAGGCAGGGTACTTTGGCATGGTGTTTTTGTTGTTTTTTGTCTTTTTAGCAGCACCCTTTGGTTTTTTTAATGCCTGCCTTGCTAATATCTTTGTTTATGAAAGAAACTAATATAGTCTTAAGCAAGAAAAATTCCCAATTAAATTAAATTAAATATGTATTTAAATTAAATATGCATCACAGCCATGTGGAGTACCAATCCAATCTTTAGTTTCCCTTATAAGACTTGGCTTCTAAGGTAGATGCATTTTTCTACCTCAGTTCAACCCTAATCACCATTTTATATTCCACTGGAGGCCTGGCTAGCAAAACAGCAGCCAGCACTCGCCCAACTCCTGTAAATTAGGCTTATATAGATGATACCTCTGGAAAGACTCATGGCATCTCAACACAGGAGACCCAACTTTTTTTTCCCATTTTTATTTTGAATGTTTGCTACATGGACATATTATTGTGTGGTAGTGGGAATTCAGTCTCAGGTGGCCCATTCCCCAGACAGGGAACTCTGCCCAACATGTAATTTCTGAGCCCTCACATCCGCTCTACCTCCCCGTATTGGTAGTCCCCAGTGTCTATTATGACCATCTTTGTGGCCATTTAGCTCCCACACAGGAGTGAGAACAGGTAGGGTTTGGTGTTCTGCTTCTGAGTCGGTTCACTTAGGACGATGATCTCCAGCTCCGTTCATGCTGCCGCAAAGGATATGGCTTCATTCTTTTTCATGGCTGTGTAATAGCAATATGATAAAAACAGATAACCCCCTCAAAATGTTGGCAAAGGACCCGAATAGACACTTCTCAAAAGAAGACACGCATGTGGTCAACAAGCATGAAAACAAGGCTCAACTTCACGAATCATCAGAGAAATGCAAACTGAAACCACATGAGATATCATCTCACACCAGTCTGAATGGCCATTAATAGAATGTCAAAGAACAACTTCGCATGGTTGCAGAGAAAAGGGAACACTCATCCACAGTTGGTGGGATTCGGCCTCTATGAAAAACAGTGGCGCGATTTCTCAAAGTACTAAAAATCAAATTACCGTTTGACCCAACAGTCCCACTACTAGGGATCTACCCAAAAGAAATCAGCATATAAAAATGGTATCTGTACTTGGATGTTCATTGCAGCGCTACTCACATTAGCAAAATCATGGAAATGACCAAGTACCCACCAACAACTGACTGGATAAAGAAAATGTGGTATATATACTCCACAGAGACCCTACTTTTGATGCTGGCCTGCACTCTTGCTTCTTTTCATTTGCTTCGTTAGGCAAAAATTAATGCTTGCTCCAGCAGAATTGCAGATCTTGACATTGATAGAAACAAAGAGAATATTTAAGCAATTTAATTTCCTCATGGCAAAGTTATAAACTTTGAAATCCGAGACTGACTTAGACTCTCATTGCTTTAAATACATCATAACATAATTTTGCCCCCAAAAAGTTTTATCCCCTCAAAGCAAGCATATCTTTCATATAAATACTTTTGGCCCTATCAAAATTTTTCCCCAATTCAGTTTATTTTTGTAAGCTTATTATCATTTATTTTTACTTATTAAAAGATCAGTGCTAAGAAAGTCTTATTTTTAACATTCACTGGCACTAATGTTAAGTAGATCTGATAGACTCGCATGCTGCTACTAATATAATTATTATATATTTATTTATCAGATAATTTATGGTAACTTTATATTTGGACCTGTGAAAATACATGATTATATTATCTATCTCCAAAAGTGCATTCTCCCTGAGGAGAAATAAGTATGCATTTTCAAGATGATAGATAATTGTGCTTAAATACAATTATAGCCCCCAAAGTAACCATATGTAGGTCTATCTACTTGTAATATTATTATCTAAACAGCATATTTAATAACTAGGAAAAACTGACTGACTACTGCTGGTATTCAATGTTATGATGTGACTCTGCACTTGCATTTACTTACATATTTATTTTACAGTCCATATTATAGACAAGATAAAAACTGATAAATATTCCAAGACTAGACAATTACATATCAGTATGATTGCCAGGTTCAAAGAAAATATGCCTCACCTTTTGATTTTCAAAAGAGGCTGTCAGACGGTATCCCTAAATTGCAAAGCCACACTAAGATCTCAAAATGCAAATGTAAGACGAGCAAGCTGTCCAGTTTTAATTCAATTACATTTTTACAATTTACATTTAAGATAAAATTAACGTAATATGAGATTTACCATTTTAAAAAGAGTAAAAATTCAGTGGTTTTTAGTATATTCAGTGTTGTGCAATCATCCTATCTAATTCCACTGTCATCCCTAAAAAGTGCCTGTTAGTAGTCTTTCCTGATCCCCTCTTCTCCCTATCCCCGAAAACTGTCAATCTACTTTATATTTCTATGGATTTGCCTATTTTGGATATTTCATGCAAATGGAGTCAAACTATACGAAGCCTTTGAGTCTGGTTTCTAACTAGCATAATGGTTTCAAGATTCATCCATGCTGTAGCATGTATCGGTATTTCATTTCTTTTTATACATGAATAATATTTTATTGTTTGACTATATCTCATTTTGTTTATCTATCTGGATATTTGGGTTGTTTCAATTTTGGCTATTGTAAGTGCTGCTATGAGCATTCACGTCAACATTTTGTACAGACATAAGCTTTCAATTCTCATGCCTGTAAGGCCAGCAATTCTCATGGAATTCTATTTAACTTTTTGAGGAAATTCAATTGTTTCCCACATCAGCTGTACCACTTTACATTCCCAATAGCAATGTAGGAGGGTGTCAGTTTCTACACATCATACCAGCTTTTAAAATTATTATTACAACCACCCTAGCATGAGCAAAGGGAGATCTCATTGTGATTTTGATTTGCATTTCACTAATGACCAATGATGTTGGGCATCTTTTTATGTGCTTATTAGCCACTTGTGTGTCTTCTTTGGAGAAATACCTATTTAACTCTTTTGCACATTTACAAATTCGGTTGTCTTTTTGACTGTTGAGTTTTAAGAGTTATATTCTGGATACACAGCTGGTCCGTGCACAACATAGACTTGAGCTGCGTGGGTCCACTTGTATGCGGGTTTTCAACCGAATGCAAATAAAATATACAGTATTTATGGGATGCAGAACCTGCATGTGCAGAGGACTGAATTTTTGTTTACACTTCTGCAGAGCCACTTGTGGGATTCAAGGATGCACAGATTGTCGCATATGCCCCACAGACACCCAGGGATGAACATATATTCTAGATGCTAGATCCCATTAGACACACAGTTTACAAATACTTTCCCCCATTGTGTGGGCTATTTTCTCATTTCCTTCACATTGTCCTTTAATGCACAAATTTTAAAAGTTTAATGAAATCCCATTTATTTTTTCTTTGGATGCTTGTGCTTTTTGTGTCATATTTACGAACTTGTTGCTTAAATACAAGGCCACAAAGATTCACATCTGCATTTCCTCCTGAGGGCTCATAGTTTCAGCTTTTACATTGAGATCTTTCATCCATTTGAGTTCATTTTTTTACATGGAGATGGAGTAAATTTCCCTCATTTGCTAAAAGACTATTATTTCTCCCACTGGTCTTGACAGCCTTGTAAAAAAAAAAAAATCAGCTGAGTAGATGTATGGGTTTATTTGCGTCTATTCTTATGCCAATACCACACTGTTTGGATTACTGTAATATTTTAATAAGTTTATAAATGGTAAAATTTCAAGTTTGTATTGGCTATTTACAGTCCTCTACATACGAATTTTAGTATCAGCTTTTCCATGTTTTTAAAGGCAGATGGAATTTTGCATTGAATCTGTAGCTCAATTTGAGTATTGCTGTCTATTCCAGTATTGCCTTCCAATCCATTAACACAGGCTGTCTTTCCATTTATGTAGACATCTTTAATTTCTTTCAGTAGCATTTTGTACTTTTCAGTGGATGAGTATTTCACTTCCATGGCTAAATTTATTAAGCATTTTATTCTTTTTTGTGTTACTGTAAATGGAATTTTCTTAATGATCAGATTGTTCATTGCTAGTTTACATAACAAATATCTACATAGTAATCATGTATCCTATGAAGTTGCTAAACTTGTGTATTTTACTAGTTTTAAGTTTGTAAAAATATTCTTTAGGAGTGTGTGTGTATGTGAGAGAGAGAGAGAGAGAGAAAGAAAGAAAGGGAAGGAGAGAGGAAGGGAGGGAGGGAGGGAGGGAGAGGCAGAGGGAGAGGGAGAGGAAGAGAGAATGTCATCTACAATTTGACCATTTTACTTCTTTATCTAAATGCCTTTATTTGTCTAATTGTTCTGGCTATAATATCAAATTCAATGAGAGACAGAAGTGGTGAGTGGACATCCTTATCTTGTTCATGACCTCAGGGGAAAAGCTTTCAGTTTTTCACCATTAAGTATAATGTTGGCTGTGGGTTTCTTCACAGATTCCTTTTATCAGTTTGAGGAAGTTCTCTTTTATTCCTAGTTTGTTGATTTTTTTTATTACAAAAGGGTGTGGATTTTATCAAATGCTTTTTATGCAAATTATTAAAGCAATGATGTATTTTGTTTTCCTTTTTATTCTATTAGGACCATGTAGTACATTGATTGTTTCCATATATTAAATTGACCTGCATTTCTGGGACATTGACTGTTTTCCATATATTCAGCTGACCTACATTCCTGGGATAAATCTACTTGGTTGTAGCCTATCGTTCTTTAATATGTTGCTGGATTCTGTCTGCTAGTATTTTGTCAGGAATTTTGCAGACATTTGTAGGGATATTGCCTGTAATGTTCTTGTAATGTCTTTTCTGCCTTTGTCATACCAATAACAAACACTAGGGTCATAGAATAAATAAATTAAGATGGGTTCCCTCCTCTATTTTTTGAAAAAATTCGGTAAGAATTAGCGTTAATTCTCTCTGAATGTGTAGCAGAATTCGCCAGAGAAGTCATCTGGTCCTGGCTTTTTGGTTTGGAAGGTTTTTTAAATTCCTGATTCAATCTGTGTCATAAACCTATTCAGATTTTCTATTTCTTCTTGAGTTGGTGCTGATACTTTGTGTTTTCCTGGTTATTAGTCCATTTTACCTAGATTCTTTGTTTGCATACAATTATTAATAGAATTCTTTTATCCTTTTCTGTTAAGTTCAGTAGGAATGTCCTTCTTTTGTACCTCATTTTAGTAATTAAAGTCTTTTCCCTTTTTTTTTCTTGGTAGCTGAGTTGAAGATTAGTCAATGCTTTATCTTTTCAAAGAACTTTAGGCTTTGTTAATTTTCTCTATCATTTTTCTATTATTTTATTTGTCCCTGCTGTAATCTTTATTATTTTTTTCCTTCCTCTTGCATTAGGCTTAGTTTGCACTTCTTTAGTTGCTTAAGGTATCGGTTTAATTTATTTATTTCTTCCTCTTTAACGTAGGCTACACATTTCCCTGAGTACTGCTTATGCTGCATTTCATAAGATTTCGTATGCTGTTTCATCACAAACTCAAAGTATTTTCGAATTTCCTTTGTGATTTCTTCTCACTGGTTAAGAGAATTGTTTAATTTCCACATGCATGCATTTTCAGCCTTTCCCCTTGTTATTAATTTCTAACTATGTCATTGTGGTTGAAAAACACACTTCGGATGAGCTCAGACTTTTAACATTTATTGAAACTTGCATTGTGGTCTAAGATATGGTCTATCTTGGAGAGGGCTGCATGTGTACTTGTGAGGGATGTGTCTTGTGCTGTGAGGTGGAGTGTTTTGTTCCATAGATGTGTTAGATCGACCTAGTTATAGTGTTTTCTGAATATTCTATTTCCTTGCCATTCTTTAATTCTTTTGATTCTAGTTTTTGTCTAGTGTCCTTTCATTTCTGGCCCAGGACTCATTTAGGGCAGGTCTGCTAGCAATGAATTCCGAGCTTTTGTTCATCTGAGAATGTCTTAATCTCCCCTATATATTCAGTGTTGCTGAGTATAGAACTGAATACAGAATTATACGCCTCCCCCCACAGCACTTTAAATATGCCATCCAATGCATTTTGGCTTCTATATGTCTGAAGATAAATTAGATGCTAATTTCATGAAGGGTCGCTCAGACTTAGTAAGCTATCTCTTGCTGTTTTCAAGATTCCCTCTTAGTCTTTGGCTTATCAAGCTTTAATGGTGATGCGTCTCTGTGTGGATGTTTTTGTTTATCCTGCTTCGGAGCTCAGTGAGCTTCTTGAACGTGTCATGTTCTACATCAAGTCTCCAGGTTCCTGATAATGTTTCTTCAAATATCATTTCAGTCCCTTTCTTTTCTGACACTCCTATTTTCTGTATATTGTTGATGTTGTCCCCACATGTCTCTGAGAATCTGTTCATTTTATTTCATTCTTTTTCTTTTCCTCAGACTGGATCATCTCCACCTACCTTTAAGTTTTCTGATTCTTCTGTCTGCTCAAAACTGTTCTGAGTTCCAACAGTGCATTTTTTTATTTCAGGCATTATAATTTTCATGTCCAAAGAAGTTTCTTTTTATAATTCCTATAACTTTGTAACTTTTAAAACTATCTATAGTTTTATATTAACTTCCTTGTTATGCTTTTTATCTGCTTACTGATATTCTCTATTTGGTGAGACATTCTTCTCACACTTTTCTTTTAGTTCTTCAGTTCAGTTTCCTTAAATCCTTGAACATGTTTAAGTAGCTAAAATCCTTGTCTAGTAAGTTTAATATCCGGGCTTCCTCAGGGACAGTTCCTATCAACTTCCCCATCCTGTATATCAAGCATACTTTGAGTGCCTTGCCATTTTTAATGGATATTTAAAATATTATACTCAAAATGGATATTTAAAGTATAATGTGTCGGTTTTGGAAATCAGACTCTCTCATCCTAGCCGCAGTTTGCTGTTGGTTATGATCGCCTTTTAATGACTTTTATGAACTCATTCTGTGAAATCTGTTTTTGTCCTATGTGACCACTTACATGTCTGATCTGTTAATTTGTCAGATAACGACTGGACAGAGATTTCCTTAAATGCCTAGAACCCCCAAACTGTTCAGTCTTTGCTGCGCGTGTTGGGACGCATCTTCAATGTCCAGGCAGCAGCTTCTAACTTTTCTTCTCCCATTACTTCCTGCTTGCACAGTGCCTCAAGGTTAGACAATGGCGAGCGCTTAGGATCTCCAGTCTTTCCTGAACACGCACACAGTCTTCAACATGCTCATGGCCTCCTGGAGGCCCAGAGATATGCCAGCATTTTTCAAAGTCCTTATGAACATCTCATTCCCAACCTTTCTTCCAAAATCTTTTGGTTCATTTACTGTTTGCCCTAAATGGTTCCAAGTCAAGCACAACAAAGACAAGCTTTTTGAATGAATCTTCCTGGGAGCTTCTAGAGAGACCAAATAAGGACAAACTGCAAATAAGGTCCATTCTGCAAGTTTCCAGGACCAAGAATGTGGGATGTTCTTTTCAAAGCTAGCGCTGACTGTGGGAGAGAGGTATGGAACTAGCACGAGTTAAGGCACCACGCTTGTTGTTCTTACTAGAACTTGGCCTTAAAAAAAAAATAGCCCAGGTTGCTATGGGCTTTCCACTAGTTTCCAGCGTTCAGAAAAACTTTGTTTTGAACATTTTTTGAAGGCCAGTTTTATTGTTGCCTTAGGAAGGGGAAGAATTCCTTAAAACACCTTTTTTTTGCAGATATTGCCATGTTATTAAATGATCTCATATCTTAAGCAAATACCCAGCTAGTAGACCACAGTCATTATGATAATCTCAGAATGAAAAATATACAGCTGTGGTTTGAAACTGTCTTCTGTGCTCTCGACCTCTTCAACTTCAAGCACATACATCTGGCTAAGTTATAAAGGATGATGTTAGTTCGCTTTTCCTCACACCAACATGCACAGGCAAGCTACCCAACTGTATTGTTTATTAATATGGCCTGTGACTACCTCTGTGCAAAACAGTTAATTTCCCAATGACAGACACATGATTTGGTAATATTTTAAAACTCTGGTGCTTATTATACAGCCTAACCCCTAGTAGGTACTTAATAAATGTGTTTATAAGACTAATGAAAAAAGTAGCTGTCATATATTGAGTTCTAACTTTGGCCCAGGCTTGTGCTAAGCAAATTTTCACACTATTTTTTAAAATTGTGAAATATACGAACAAGAGTTCACATAACATATATGAAAAATATAAAGACTAAACAAATGAAATAACGCTCATACCAACAACTCGGTGAAAGAATAAAACATAATCAGTAACTTAGATGCATCTTGTATTCTCCTCTCCATAAATAGTCCTGAATTGTTGATAATTTCCTATTTTCCTTACACTTTTATCATATGTGTATCCATGAATAATGCGTAATTTTTGTACTTAAAAATTGTTGCCAGGCTCGGTGGCTCAGCCTGTAATCCCGCGTCTTGGGAAGCTGAGGTGAGTGGATTGCCTGAGCCCGTGGGTTCGAGACCCGCCTGGGCAACTTGGTGAGACCTCATCTCTACAATAAATAAATAAATAAATAAATAAGCCGGGCGTGGTAGCGCATGCCTGTAGTTCCAGCTACTTGGAAGGCTGAGGTGGAAGGATCGCCGGAGCCCAGCAGGTCGAGGCTGCGGTGGCCGGGAGCGGCCACTGCACTCCAGTCGGGCGACAGAGTGAGACTCCA